>PISW01004387.1:116381-143730 GCA_004023785.1 Mungos mungo
TAAAAATGATCCGTACTTATACACATCATAAATTATTGAAAGCCAAAGAAAGAGGCTTGATACCAGCAAGAGAGAAGTGACTCATCATATATAAGTGATCCCCAATAAAATTCTCTATTTCACAACAGAAAACATGGAGGTCAAAAGGCAGTAGAATGACATTTTCCAAGTGCTGAAAGAATAAACCTATGGGGGGGGGGGGGGGGGGGGCTCGGTGGCTCAGTTGGGAGCACGCGACCCGATCTTGGGATTGTCAGGTCGGTTGGAGCCCTACCTTGGAAGTAGAGTTTACCTAAGAATAAAATCTTTAAAAAAATGTAAATGGATTAGTCTCCAATTAAAGGACAGAGATTATCATAATGGATAATATATTTATATATATTCAATTCTATGGTATATGTAAGAAACCACCTTTATTTTTGTTAATTTGAGAGGGTATGCATGCACAAGAGCAAAAGGGCAGAGAAAGAGGGAAAGAGAGAATCCTGAGCAGGCACCATGCTGTCAGCATGGAGGCTGATATGGGGCTTGATCTCATGAAGCATGAGATCATGACCTGAGCTGAAATCAAGAGTTGTAAGCTTAAATGACTGAGCCACCCAGGTACCCATGTAAGAAACAAACTCTATTATTATTTTTTCAATTTATTTAAATTTAAAAAAATTTTTTATTTATTTTTGAGAGACAGAGACAGTGCGAGCAGGGGAGGGTCAGAAAGAGAGGGAGACACAGAATCTGAAGCAGGCTCCAGGCTCTGAGCTAGCTGTCAGCACAGAGCCTGATGCGGGGCTCGAACCCACCAGCTGTGAGATCATGACCTGAGCCGAAGCCGGATGCTTAACCGACTGAGCCACCCAGGCGCCCCTATTTTTTTCAAAGTAGGGTTTGTGCCCAGCATAGAGCCCAAGACAGGGCTTGAACTCATGACTGTGAGATCAAGACCTGAGCTGAAATCAAGAGTCAATGCTTAACTGACTGAGCCACTCAGGCACCCCAAGAAACAAAGTTTAGAATCAAAGACACAAATAAGCAGAAAGTAAAAATGTGGAAAAAGAGATACCATACCAACAGTAATCAAAAGAAAGCTGGAGTGGCTATACTAATACCAAATAGTATAGACTTTAAGACAGAAATTGATACTAGAATTAAAGAAGGACACTTTATAATGAAAAAAGGACCACCTCATCAAGAAGACATAATCATTATAAAGATATCTTTGCCTAACAGTGTCCCAAAATACAAGTTGATAGAATGGAAAGGAGAAATAGACAATTCAACAATAATAATTGGAGACTTCAATATTCCATCTTCAATAATGGATAGAACTAGACAGAAGTTCTGCAAAGAGAAGACTTGAACGAAGCCAACTAGACTTAACAAACATCAATGAAACACTCTACCCAACAGGAGAAGGGTACATATTTCTCTCAAGTGCACATGGAATGTTCTTCAGGATAGACCGTAGATTAGAAAACAAAACGAGTATCACAAAGGTTTTAAATGTTTATTTATTTTGAAAGAGAGAGAAAGAGAGCATGAGCAAGGAAGGCACAAAGAGGGAGGGAGAGAGAATCCCAAGTAGGCTCTGCTATGTCAGCACACAGCCTGCCACAGGATCCCATCTCAGGATGTCTGAGATTATGGTCTGAGCCTAAATCAAGATCAGATGCTTAGCCAACTGAGCTACCCAGGTGCCCCTCAATAAACCTAAAAGTAGTAAAATCATACAAAGTGCATTTTCTCACCACCACAGAATGAAATTAAAAATCAATAACAAATTTGGGGAATTCATAAATACATGAAAAGTTAAATAACATATTACTTTTTCTAATGTTTTTAACTAAAAGATTGTAAACATGTATTTATTTTTTTTAAGTTTTACATTTATTTATTTTTGAGAGACCGAGAGAGACAAATTACAAGTAGGGGAAGGGCAGAGGGAGAAGGAGACACAGAATCCGAAGCAGGTTCCAGGCTCCGAGCTGTCAGCACAGAGCCCGACGCAGGGCTCAAACTCACAAACTGAGATCATGACCTGAGCCGAAGTCAGACGCTCAACCGACTGAGCCACCCAGGTGCCCCACATGTATTTATTGTTAAGAAACAGAGAGAAACAGAGCCCAAGCAGAGAGGGGCGGAGAGAGGGAGAGACACAGAATCTGAAGCAGGCTCCAGTCTCCAAGCTGACGCGGGGCTTGAAACCACGGACTGTGAAATTGTGACCTGAGCAGAAGTCAGATACTTAACCGACTGAGCCACCCAGGCGCTCCGATGTTTTATTTATGTTTGAGAGAGAGGGGCACAGAGGATCCGAAGCGGGCTCTGCACCGAGAGCAGTGAGCCTGACGCGGGGGCTCAAACTCATAAACCAGGGGATCATGACCTGAGCCGAAGTCGAACACCAACAACTGAGCCCCCAGGGGCCCCTAACATATTGCTAACTAACCAATTAGTCACAGAAGAAATTCAAAGGCAAATTAGAAAAGGAGGTGAATGAAAACAAAACCAGGGCGTACCGCAACATGCGGGGGGCGGCAAGCGCAGTGCTGAGGAGGAAGCCTGGAGCTCCAAATCCCACCCCCCGGTATGTACCCACGGGAGACAAGCCCACCCAGAACTGGCTCATGAATGTGGATCGGCACATTGTTCACAAGAGCCAAAAAGAGGAACAGCCAGATGTCCACCGACTGACAAGTGGGTCAAGTGTGGCATGTCCATTAGACGGAACGTTATTTGGCCCTAAAGAGAGAGCTGCCGCCCCCACAGCCCGGATGAGCTCTGGGAGCACCGTGCTGAGTGCTGGAAGCCAGACACCGCAGACCACGTGTGTCTGAGGCCGTTCGCGTTACAGTCCGGATTAGTCAAATCTGGAATTAGAACGTAGATTAGTGGGGTCAGGGGCCGGAAGGACAGAAGCGGGGTACAGGCTGCTTTTTGGGGCATTGACAACGTTGTGAAGAGCAAGCACGGGCCTGGGAGACCAAGGCAGGGAGTTTGGGTCTATCCTGGGGGTGACAGCCTCCCCTGAAGAGAGACGAGGTCGGCCCTGGGTCCAGGCCGGGCTCAGTGTGCTAGGGGAGGTGTTCAGCTTGAATACTGTGACTTAGAGGTGACTGTCACACATTCAGGAGGCAGAGGTGACACACTGGGGCCTCAGAAGAGGGGCCTGGGCGTGGGGATGAAGGCAGCTGGGGCTTGCAGGAGCAGCCCTGGATGGTGGCGTCCGGAACAGTCCCCGAGTGTCTGCACTGAAACCTCAGGGGAGTGGAGGTGACCGGGCAAGCAGCCTGCGAAGCGCACAGGACAGCCGGGACGCCCCCGGGACTTGCCAGAGGCGTCCCGCCGCCAAGCGAGCGTCTGCACGGAGCCTAGTTGTGAGGAGACTGCTGGGTGCTGTGAGGCGGGTGGAGGGTGGCCTCTGGCTGGGGGCCTTCACCGCACCTTCCCGTGCTCACCCCACCTCTCGAGCCATAGCAGTCCTCTGGGCCCCTGTGGCAGCTGTCAGGCCTGCCCCCTGGAGCTTCCCTCTGGACCTCCAGGGGGTCTCCCTCTGACTTTCTTTCATTCACCAAATCCAGTGAACATTCTACTGTTATCTGGCCCTGAGCTGGACAAGTGGCAGGAAATAAGACAGTGTCCCTGCCCCCCATGACGCTGCTGTTCTGGGGCCGCGGAGGGAAGCAACACACGAATACGTACTATTAAGTACTAGTTACCAACACGATAGCGAAATACCCCCACCTTCGTCCAGCAGGAGCCCTCCTGAGTCCTCACGTGAGCAGGGCTCAGCAACAGTCCTTCTCGGGTTGGTTGGAACGAGATTGGAGTGTCAGAAAACTCCAAATGACAGTGGCCTACATAGGGGAGAGTTTGCTTCCCTCTCTAGTAACCGACGCCAGCTTAGCCACCCAGAGCTGCGAGGCACAGGGACGTCCCCGTCCTCTCCACCCCTTCTCGGCGCGGGCTGGACCTCACGTCCTGGACCCATTTCACGTCTCAGCCGTCACTTCCACATTCCCCCGGGCAGGAGCAAGGGTGGAGCTCGGAAGGCCAGTCTCTCTGGGTGAGGCCTCTGCTCTTATCCTGTCGGCCACGGCGTCGTCACGTGGCCACACCTCAAGGCCCAGGAATCAACACTGGGCTGTATGACTACGGGGGACAAGGCGCAGACCCTGCCGCACCGTCAAGTGGAGCACTTATGACGTGTACTCACTGCCTGTACACCTCACCCGCACTTCCACAGCCTGACACTTCCTTGTTGTAAAGAATGTATCGTACGGGTGACACCACTGAAAGTCAGAACAGAAACCCCGCTTCCCAGACAGACCGACGTCGTCACTCCCCTGGCCCCAAGCCCTCTGTCCAGACTGGAGTGCTGCCGGGTAAGTTCAGAACACAGTGGAAATGATCTCTGCTTCTGGCCCCACTTGTGTGTTCCATGATTTAATGTATTTTCATGATTTGTGCTTTCAGAGACTGCCTAAGTGCAGCGAAACATCGCGGACCAAGGCCGAGCCTGGGGAGAAGGCTTGGTAGGGCTTCTGGAATTCTCTGGACGGGATACACAAAGACAGAGACCACAGACCAAGGCAGAACAGAGGTTGTGCATCTCAGAAGACAACTCGCCGAGCACAGAGTTGTCGGGAGCCAGCCTGGGAGGCACCCTGGGGAGGGTGGGGGCTGCAGGTCTCTGCCCAGCCCCGGGGGTGGCACAGTTCAGCCTGTTCAAGGGCGAAGGGACCAGAGGTGCCAGCTGCACTTAGGAACGAGCAGGACGAAGGCAGGCTGCTGGTCCCAGTGGGGCCTCCGACGCCCGCGCTGCACCCCCAGCCCCAACAATTCTGGACAGAGAGCACGTGGCCCCCTCAACAGAGAACCAGCCGTGGCCCACAGACGGCTGGGACTGCGGGCTGGAGCTTCCTGCCCAGACCCACCATTCTGGGTGTGGCGCTGAAGGGACACTGGTCCTGAGCTGACTCTCCAGGCAGGGCAGCTCTGCCTTCCTTCCACACTAAGGCCCGCAGGAGGCTGACTGGTCTAGTGGCCCCATCAGCTGGTGGCAGGGCACCTGGGCCCTCCAGTGAGATGCCTCTTCACCTGATGTGGCCCTGGCATCACTGAAAAGCTACATTTTGCTTTTGACTTCCCTCCAGAATGGACACTAGACATTTCAGTTCCTTTCAGGGGTCTTGGTGTGTGGCCCGCCTGCTCCCAGGCGGAGCTGGGTGGGCTCGACTGCTCCACCTTGGCCCTGCCTCTTGTGGGCGGCTGGCCCAGGACAGTTAGGCTCCAAGGAAGCCGGGCTGGGCGCCGCTCCCAGCCCCACGCCCCAGGGCTTTCCCGCAGGGCTCAGGCGTTCGCCCCTTCAATTCCAGTGCCGAAGACAGAGCAGCATGGTCTGTGGGTACCTCAGACCCCAGCAGGCCCCAAGCCATGCCCACCAGACGTTTCCTCCAACCCAGTGCCATGCCCCCCACCTCGATGTGCAGGGGGCTCCTGCAATGCTCGGGGGGCTGAGCTTGCACCTGCTGTCTCCAGATGCCAAGCCCAGTGTCCACCCGAGGCTCTCCTCCGGGGCTGACGCGGCCGGAGGGGCCCCGTTCCTGCCACCAGTAGGTGGATCGGTGTCCTCCAGGAAGGAGGTATGTGGGAATGCCAGGCCCCCACAGCTTTTTATCCATGTGCCCAGGGGCCCCCGGCGGACAGCAGACGGTGCGCCAAGAGCCCCAACGGCAGCTGAAACAAAACACCTGTTTATTCCCCAAGAAGGAAAGCGCACGGGGAGCTCCCGGTCCAGTCTATACCGCAGGGCGGCCGGTGTCACTTCCAGAAGAGCACGTTCCAGAAAAGCAGCCAGCAGGGATAGAGGCCCAGGGCCAGGAGCGGAAAGAGCAGGGCACCGTAGGTGTAGTGGTCCAGCACGCCCTGTGCCAGCGCCGCCAGGAAGAGCTGCCAGCCCTCGGCCAGCGACAGCGGGGCCTCCTGCAGCTCCCGCCAGAGGAACAAGCAGCCCAGGAGCGTGGCCGCGGGGCTCGTCAGCGCCAGCAGGGCGGCGTACAATGGCCTGGGTGGAGAGGCAGGGTCGGGCTGGGCCCTGGGCTTGGGGACAGGGCACCTCGTACCGAGCTCCGTGACGGGGGCGGACCAGCACATACCGGGGCCCGCAGGGGTGGGCGAGCGCAGCAGCGGGCACCATGGTGGCGGCCAGCAGGAAGCCCAGTGAGAAGTTGGTGAGGGCAAT
This sequence comes from Mungos mungo, assembly GCA_004023785.1. Taxonomy (NCBI): domain Eukaryota; kingdom Metazoa; phylum Chordata; class Mammalia; order Carnivora; family Herpestidae; genus Mungos; species Mungos mungo. The sequence continues at coordinate 122,623 of PISW01004387.1, forward strand.
GCAGGCCAACTGCAGAGCCAGGTAGATGAGGGCCACCAGCTTCAGTGCCATCCAGCCTCTGTCTGGGGCCTGTGCGCTTACCACCCTGCAAGACAAGGAGCTCGGAGGCGGCTGCCTGCGTGTCCAGGGTACCCTCCGCCCCCGCCCGGCCAGCCCAGCTCCTCACCGGTGGGTGCTGTGCGGAAGGGCCAGGCCGGCTGCATAGATGGCCAGCAGCGTCAGCACCACGGCCTCGGCCTCGGCTACGGGGAAGTGCTGCGCAGCCACGTGTTGGCCCAGCACTGGCAGGGTGTAGAGGGCCAGACCCATGGCCTGTGAGATCAGCAAGGGAGCCACAAGGGAGGCCAGCCCCACGCTCTGCAAGGGCACGCAGACACTCAGAAGCTGGGCCCCAGGGCTGGGGGGTCCCCGGGGATCCTCACCAACACCCCACCAGTCAATACTGAGCGGCAGCAGTACCATCACCGGGACCCCAGGAGCCCACCCCCGCAGCAGGAGTGGGGGGCCGTCACCTGTGCTGGCGGAAGGGGAGGACTCGGTCCAGAGGCGCCCCCGGCCTCCTGAGGGCCCGCTCCAGCCTCCTGCAGCTGCATCCACAGCTCCAGAGCGTGGTCTAGTCAAGGACCCTGACGGGAGCTATGACAGGATCTGCCCAGGGGGGGCCCCGGGCGCACCCCCACTCCCCCACTCCGAAGACCACGGGCTCTCCCAGCCCAGAGCGGAGGGGACCTCCGGCTGGCTGCCTGTCACAGGATATCTTGAGACCAAGGACCAAGAGCAAAAAGCCGGCAGCAGGCATGTAGAGGCCGATGGAGACGAAGCGCGAGAGCGCAGGGAGCAGGTACAGGAAGAAGGACTGGTGCAGGCGCTCCAGGAGGTGGTTGAGCTTGCGGACCATGCCCTCCAGGGCCCTGCCGGCGAGGGGCCGCGTCAGGGCCAGCCGGACCCATGCACGCTTCGCCCCCCAGCAAGGAAGGGGGAGAGCCGAAGCCACTTACTTGCCCACCGCCACTAAGTCATACTTATACTGTCGGAAACTATTGATGCCACGTATGGTCAGGGCCTCCACACGGTAGCGCAGGAAGAGGCCGTGAGCGCCGTGGGGGCGGCCCGAGGCCTGCTGCAGAGCCATGAGCAGCAGCGTCTGCAGACCCTGCAGCGGCCCGTCGGCCGACGTCCAGTCCTGGGGCTGCAGCTTAGAGGGGTTGGGGACAGGGTCAGATGACCCCCAGGGAGGCCCCACCGCTGGCCGGGCAGGCACCTCCCCCCACTGACCTTGCCCTGTAGAGTACACAGCAGTCCCCCTTTCTGACAGAAAGTCTGGAAGAGGTTGAGCAGATCGAGATTGGGCAGCTGCCCGTTGAGCCCCTCCACAGCCACATCAAGGCTGGTGACCACGTCGCTGCTGAGCTCCAGGGCCACGGCCGCCTGGATGGCCCCAGCCCGGCCCTGCAGAGGGGATGACTGCATGCCTGTAGGAGCAGGTGAATGAGGTGCCAACGGAGGGCTGGCACGGACGGTGGTCCCGAGGGAGGGGCAGGGCAGGGCAAGAGCACCCACCGGTGACATTGGTGTCGTGGTAGGCCTCGAGCCAGGCCTCGGTGCCCAGAAGGTCTTGTTCTGTTACCAGGAAGATGATGTCTTTGGCCCAGTAAATCTGCCCTGAAGACCAGAAGCTGGTCAGCAGGGCCTGGGACTGTGGCCAAGACCTCCCTTGCCCGTAGTAGCCCCTGAGCCTCACCCCGAAAGTGGGCAGCAAGTGCCAGCAGCAGCCCCACAGCCTGGCTGTTGGTAGAGTCAGGGCCACAGGGTACGGTGAGCACCAGGGACTCGGTGCTGGCAGCACGGGGGGCCCGCAGGATGCCATACACGTTGGTACCGGACACCATCTGCATGCAGTATGGGGGGGGGGGGAAGCCTCAGCGCACCGCACCCTACATTGCGGAAGCCTCTCCCCTTTTCGTCGTAGGATGCCCATCAGGAATTTCCAAGCCCCCAGGCCATGCCACCTCTGAACCTCCCAGTCCCAAGCCACCCTCTCAAGGTGTTTTCTGGTCCCAGACACATCCCCTTCCCGACAATACATAGCGCTCGCGAGTCTCATCAGGAAAGGGCAGTTTCCGGGAGAAACTCTGCGTGTAGACCTCCAGCCCCACCGACCGCATCGTCCGCTCCAGCCAGGCCACTGGCAGAGCCCTGGAGACACAAAGAGAGCCTCTAGGCAGGGCGCCCTGGCTTTGACCAGCCCTGTTTACCCCAGGCCCACAGCCCCACCGCTCACCCCGCCTTCCTGCGGTGGGCGGCGAAGTCTCGGGCGAAGCCCCGGGCACGCTCCCCGCCCGCAAACTGCTCCTCCACCATGGTGGAGCCCATGGCGTTCTCCGACATGTAAGTGCGCTGGGTCAGGGGCGGGAAGGCCAGCGCCAGGAACCAGGCGATGCCCGCCACGTAGCTCAGCACGCTGCAGGGGGAGGCGACGGAGGAGACCGCCGGGTTAGGGGGTTCTGGCACCGCCGCTCGCGGCCTCCATCTCTGCACCGGGGGCGGCGGGGGCGTGTCTGAGGGACGCGGCCCTGGAGTCTGGGCACCCGGGGCGTCGGACGGGAGAGCTGAGCCCCGGGGCTCGTGCCCCGGGCGATGCCGGCCGGCAGCCGGGACGCCCGCTCCCCGGAGCCCGCCCTTACCAGAGCGGCGCGTTGAGGCGCAGCACGAGGCGGGCGAGGGCGCGCCGGCGCACCGGGTCCGACAGGAGCCCCATGGCCGAGAGGGGCGGCTCCGGGACTGCGCGGCCCCGGCCCGCCGTACCCCGGCGCCGGCGCCTGCCCGACGGGAGGCGGCGCGCCCGCACGCATTTCCGGTCCCGAAGGCCCGCGCGCCGCCGCGCATGCGCGGAGCGTAATCGACAAGCTGCCGGGCTGGGATGCGGCGGGCTCCAGGGAAATTGGCCGTAGACGACCGGCGGCTGCACGGCTGGGTGGGAATAGCGGATAAGCTCTGATTTGTAGAATCAGAGAGGGGATGAGTAGGACGGGAGGGAAGAAAACCGCAGAGAACGGAGGCTACTGGCAGTGACAGGTCCGAATTTTCTGGGGTGGGTAGGCAGGAAGAGAGCTTCCGTGGACCGAGCGGCCAAGGCGTTGCCTGATTTGGTTCTGTGGATATCGGTCAAAAGTGGGCGGTAAGCGCACAAGTGAAATCATTGTGAGCCCAGCACCAAGGTCATCAGGCCTGGATGACCACAGGAAGGTGCAGATGGTACTATTGGCCAAAATGGGTTTCAGAGCAGCTGGACATGTGGAGTAGAAAGTGGAGAGCACTCCTATTCAGATCAGGAGATGACCGACATTCGGGGAGAAGCAGCCCCTGGAGGAGGGCTGCAGGCACTGGCGTGTAGAGAAGATCCCATTAGAGAACATGTATCTGTTGTATTTTTGGAGGCTGAGATTAAGTGGCCCAAAAGGCTCAGGTTAAAAGGGGCCCTTAAGTCCAAGTCATAGTCCATAGGATGTGGGACACGGCCCCCGCGTCTCCATGGTGGGTGCCCAGAGCCAGCTTGATTTCTCCCTCAGCCCTTGTTGAGCTCAGGGCCCTGGATGTGCTGGGGTGAAAACAGACTCCACAGTCCCCTGGCTTGGCCGTTACAGGTCCCGCTCAGTGCCTTGAACCCTGCCTGGCACACCAGCTCTCTTCATCCAGGGACACACTCCCCCCACCCACTTCTTCAGGGTTTGAATCTTGAGGTTGCAAGAGGTATGCATTTCATGTACGGGAGACGGTCACCCTCTGGAGCAAGTACCAAGCCAGGCTCCGAGGGTATGGAAGTGCTGTGGGGAGATCAAAGTACAGCGCATTGTGTGTGAGTTTTATTCTGGGCAGGGGGGCCAGGCGCTCAGTCCCCTAGCAAAATAGAGGCCTCCCGTACATGCTGCCGAACCACACGGTCCAGCAGGGTGTGCACGTCACGGGCAGCCCGGGCAGCTGCCTCCAGCACCTGCTCCAGGTGGTCTTCATGCAGCCTGGCATCCATTTCAAGCAGTGCAATCTGGCCTGAGGCTGGCAGCAGGGCCAGGGCGAGCTGGGGGCCACCAGCTGCCTCCTCCACGTGGCTGAGGTCCGCAAGGGCCGTGCTGTCCACAAAGCCAGCTGAGCAGGCGCACACAAAGTCCCGCATGGGTATCCCGGCGTCCAGCACTGCCAGCGTGGCTGCATTCACACAAGCTGCATAGGTCCCGCCGTCGGCCTGCAGCACCTGCAGGAGCCCCGCCCACCAGCGGCATCAGCCCAGCAGGCTCTGGACCACTGACTCCCAGCCCCCACCCCAACCCTCTCCCCTCCCAGGCTGATGGCTGCTGCCGGCTCACCTGCACATATATATCAATCTGGGAGCGTGGATGCAGCTGTGTAAGGATGGCTGCCTCGAAGGTCTGACGCAGCTGCAGGCCCATCTCACAAGACTTTCGGTCCCCATGTGGTCGCCGCTTGCGTTCGCCTGTACTGAAGGTCGCAGAACTATACTGACAGTTCACGAGGGCCCGGTCAGGCAGGGCTCGTGCCCGGGAGCCCCGGATCTGGGGGAGGAAGGACACATGAGCCGGGCTCACTCTTGCCAGCTCACACTACACCTTCCTCTAGCTCAGGCTCCTTCCCACCCCTGCTACTTCCCACATCTCAGTAACACAGCTACTTTACCTTCAAAACGCCCCGCAGGAGGGCCACTGGGCCTGTCTCTAAGCCACCGTCACCCCTCAGGTCCCCCGTGTCCGTCCTCGCCTCATCCCCTCCCAACCCATTCTCCGTTTGTAGCAGGGCCGGTATATTCACAAGTATCAAGTCTGACGTTGTCTCCTCTACGCACTCAAATATGGTACTGCCTTCCCAAAGCTTCCCCATCACGTGTGGGATAAAATCCCAGTTTCCCTGGTCTGTAAAGCGTTCTTGCCTCCCTAGAAAACCCTCTTATCGTTTTGGGTAATTCCCCACCTCCCCCCAGCAGCCTTTCCACTCTGCAAACGTGCCGTGCATGTTTCCACCCCAGAGGTCTTCCCTTCTCCAGCAACGGAGACATGGCAATAAGAAATCAGGACTTTATTTAAAGTCCCTGTCCCCACGAAGTTTATGTTCCAGTGAGGAGTCAAACAAGGAGTCGGAGTCCTGTCTGAGGTGACTGGTTACAGAAAGGCGGAGAAGTGTGTGGAAGGAGGGAGGGGACTTGCCATGGGAGTAAGGTGGTCTGGGGAGACGTCACCCGGAGGATGGCGTCAGAGTAGACAGCTGAGAGGCGACGAGGGCGCGGGAGGGCGCGGAGCTCTTTGAGGAAGAGCGAAGAGGCGTGCAGGGCGGAGGGGGACAGTGGCCGGTGGAGAAGGTGGGGACCACGGGGCATCACACTGCCCGGACTTCGGCTCTGGGGCCGAGAGAGCGGCGGCGGCCCCGAAGTTGGGCCGGGGAGGCGGAGGCGCGCGCCGGCCCGGACGCCCCGCAGTTTCAGCCCGGCCCGGACGCCCCGCGCAGCCCGCCCAGCTCGCGCGCGCCCACTCGCCTCGTGCGGCCCGTAGACCACCGCCAGCGCCTTGGTGTTGCCTTGCTCGATGTAGGCCGAGCCGTCGGCCTGCGCGAACACGCCCATCCGCGCCTGGATCTTCCGCAGCTCCCCGGCGCGCCGTCCGTCCACCCGGTAGCCCTGATCCGACAGCAGCTCCAGGCCCGCCATGTCGGCCGGCTGCTAGCCACGCTTCCGCCTCCGGCAAAACTACACTTCCCGGCGGCCCCCGGTTTCCGGCGGCCGGACCCCCCCACTTCCGGCCTCGGAGAACTCCGGTTCTCCCAGGGTGCCAGGCGGCCCCGCGTTCCCTACTTCCGTCCCCGGGAGTGTTCGGCGGTGCTGAGCGACGGAAGGGTCGCTGTGCCGGCGGGCGTTTGGGGAAACTGCGCCGCGGCTGCCAGAGGTGGAGACCGGCTGGGAGAAGACTCCCCAGGCCGCGCCCCCTCGGGTTTGTCGCGGGGGGCGGTTTTCTGCACTCCCCGCCCCCCGGGACCTCCCTGGACTTTGCGGTGCCTGCCTACCCCAGGTACCAGAGGTCCGGGGACTGTCGCGGCCCGCGCCCGCGCCCTGCCTGCGGGTCCCCGGCCGGCTCTTGGGGCGCGGACGCCCGGAGGCCCTCGGAGGCGGGGCGGGAGAGCGCGGCGCCCGCTGGACGGACGCGGCCGCCTGTCGCTGATGGTTGTCTTGTTCTTCCGCAGCCGCGACTGCTGCCGAGACCCAAGCCGAGACACGCTTTGGGTGTTCTTGCCGTTTCGTTTTTACGTTTGTACATTAAAAAAAAATCGACACCTCATTTGTGTAGTACACACAGATGCTCATACTCCTTTAGAGCATTTAAGATCTTTTCCATGTTGGCTTCGTTCTTCTGTCCGCACCCCTCTGCCCGCACACCCTCTGCCTTACGGTGATAAAAAGTTCTTTCCGCGTTTTTCTCCACACTCAAATGTGATTACATGTAAATCAAGCACGGATACATACAGTCGTACACCTATGGGGATTTTGGATCTCTGGTTATTATTAAATTTTAAAGGGATCGTTTTATACGCACTTTTCTGTTTTTCACTCAAAAAACACCATGAAATCGCGCAGTCTTCTGAAGCTCTCACTAATTTTTGGTTGTCAGGATGTGGGCACTGGGTGCGTGTCGCGGGGCTTGGACGACGGGGATAGACCCCCACAATCGGCATCAGAGTAAATGGGAGTTCCTTTTCCCTCTCTTCGCACCAGGAGTTAGTGTTAACATTCGTCCGTGATCCTTGCCAGCCCTGAGTGTGACAGACTTCACCTCACTCTTTCCCGCACCCTGACTTGATGTGTCCCCGCATCTGGTGGCAGCCCCACACGATGGGACGGCCAGTGGGTCTGCAGCGGGGAGGAATGGGGAGTTTTCCTCCCCAAGCACCTCCTGCTCCAGGTGTCTCTGTTTCCCAGTGGTCAAGGGCCCCAGCAGGAGGCTCGTTTCTGGCTGCAGCTGCAGGATTCAGCCCCGCTGCTGTGCTTAGGAAGCCAGAGCCCCCTGCTCCAACTTTGAAAGTGGGAAGATGAGCCAAAAGGATGGCCACCCTCCCTGAGAGGAGGCGGTAGGACCCTCGGGGGCGTAGGAAGGTGCACAGGCCCACTCCGAGCATGCCCGTCCTTTACGTCCAGCGCCCGCAAAGCCGGAAAAGGGGCCTTCTTTTTCCTCCGAGAATGAAGATACCCCCATGGGGGGGACCAGCCCACACACCCCAGTCGAATGGTCCCTGAGTAGGTGGTTGGTGTCGGCGAACTATCTGTAGGAAAGAAGACCGACAACGTGAATGGTGGCAAAGCCACACTTCACTAAGAAAGTCAGTGTCTTTTATGCCATAGGGGATTACACATTTTTTTTCTTTCTTTAATGATTACATAGTTTATGGTCCTCGAGAGAGTAAAAACATGCTCCGGGAAGGATCTTTTTTTTTTTTTTTTTTTATCACAGCTGTGAGAACAGAAGTAAAAAAACAGGAATGAGGGAGTCTCTCAAAGAATCTTCTTTTCTTCAAGGCCCTTTAGCAGTTATGTCTGGGCAAGAAGCTTATTATCCCAAAAGTTAACTTTAGACAGAGGATTGTGTTTGCCCCCAACAGCAGGCAATGAGCTGGGAAAAAATAATGTAAGGGAAAGCTGGTGTCACTAACTGACCCAAGTTGATTCAAAACTTAAAGGTATATGTCAGGGCGCCTGGGTGGCTCAGTCAGTTAAGCCTCCGACTTTGGCTCAGGTCAGATCTCACATTCGTGGGTTCGAGCCCCGCGTCGGGCTCTGTGCTGACAGCTAGCTCAGAGCCTGGAGCCTGCTTCCAGTTCTGTGTCTCCTTCTCTCTCTGCCCCTCCCCCTCTCATGCTTTGTCTCTCTCTGTATCAAAAATAAATAAAACATTAAAAAAAAACCTTAAAGGTATATGTCTTTTTGCAAAGCAACGAGAAAATCATAGACAGGATACACAGAAGCCACATGTGCGGCCCAGGAGGCCAAATGTTGTTTCACAGTCTCTCGACTTGCAACTTCCCAAATAGTTCTCCTTCGCCCCGGAGGCATAGCCATCAACGGTCACTTATATAAACTCTGGTGTGTGTCCCGGAGGCAGTGCCATCAACGGTCACTTATATAGACTCTCCTGCGCCCCGGAGGCATAGCCATCAACAACTCTCGTGTGTCCCGGAGGCAGTGCAACGGTCGCTCTGCGAGAGGTTTTTTGGCCTACTGGGCCCCAACACCCTCACCCTTTCCAAAGGGGGTTGAGTAGGGCTTGCATGTCTGTTTATCTCTCGCTCTGTAACCTTAGTGACTTCGAATAACAAAAAAATAATTCTATTATTAAACCTTGCAGTCCAGAGGGTTGCTGGGCTCATCCAGATGGTTTGCACTTGGGGTCCTTCCTGCCTATGGTCCCTGTGAATCCTGACAGGTGTGGTCTTGGCTTCCTCTCCTGCTCTTCAGTGGTCGTGCTGGCTGTTGGCCGGGGCCTCATGTGGGCCCGTGAGTCGGCACGCTTCTCCGTGGCCCCTCCTTGCAGCCCCTGCTTCCCGGGAGCCCGGCGCTTGAGTTCTACAGTGACCTCAAAAAACAACAAGGTAGACACGTGCGGTGTTTTAAGACCTAGTCTCAGAAGTCACAAAGTGTTCTTCCCAACAGACTGCATGAGTCAAGGTGGTCACAAAGTCTGCCCAGGCTCACGGGGTGGGGACATGGCCCCTGCCCCACAGCGGAAGCAGGGTTAACGTCAGGCCGTAAGGAAAGCAGGCAGAATGGACACACTGTAGTAAGAGGAGCCCGAGTCCCGCAAGCCCAGTGTCCCCTCCGGGCAGTGGTCTCTGAGGTGAGTGCGGCACAAAGGCCGCGAGCCGGCCCCGCCCCCACCCCGCCCCCGGCCTGAGGCTGTGCTCGTCCGCCTCCGGGCATCTCCCACCCGCAGCTCTTCCCCGATCCAGCCTGTTACGGACGCTGTGACTGGGTCCTTTTCCCTCAGCAGTTTGAGTTCAGAGTGTCCCTGTTCTTATGGGTCAACATTGCAGTGGTTGTCTCCTGACACGGGTGGAAACCCCACGGCGGTCCCCACGTGTCCTGCCCCGATTGCACAGCATGGGCAGCAGTAGCCCAGGACAGTCAGAGTAATGTTGGTCCTGGGCCTGAGGAGCCCCGAGCTCAAAGTGGCGGGTGGTGGCTCTTCTGGCCAGATCAGTGGAACCCCTGCTGTGTCCTTAGCGGAAGTCTTCCGTCCACGCCCGCCCCCACCCGGGCAGCATCTCCAGTTTAGGGGGCCGCTCCTGCCCCCTTGGGTCTCTGACCCTTGTGTTACAACCATGGGTAGATCCAGGCTTGGGGGGCCTCACACTCCTACACACTCCTGCAAGCAGCGTCAGGGCTCCCGGGCCACTCCTGGACTCAGTGATTCGCCTGGAGCACTTGTAGAATTTGTCACAGGTTATTGAACTTGTGGCCGAGGCTTTACTGCAGAGAACGGGTGGTAATCAAGATCAGCAAAGGAGCCTGTGGCTAAGTCAGGGGCACTCCCAGTTCCCGCAGCAGCAGGTGCCTGACAGCGGGTGTGGGATTTGCCCACCGGGAAGCTCACCGGACACTCAGCCCCCGGGGCGTTCACAGGGCGCTGGTCATGCTGGCGCCCTCTGCGCGGTGCGCGCCCCGATCCCTGACGCCTCGCGGGAAGTCAGGGGTTCAGCACAAATCCCATCTGCTTGTTCATCGGGCTCGGTGAGCCCCTCTCAGGGAATGGCAGGAACCTTCCGGAAACTGAAGCTCCCAGAGGCCAACGCAGTGAGCACATCCAGCGGAGGAGAGCCTGAGCCCCGCTGTTAACTCTTTCCTGCGTTGTGCTGTTTTCAACAAAGAGAAGACGAAATCATATGCATGAAATTAACTGAATAGAGTGACAAAAGAAATCCTGACATAAATTTTTACAGTTGACCAGTGTCGCTAACATCACAAAACACAGAAAACCAGCATAATGCCATGAGTTACCTTCCTGAAATATTTCTCTAACACGTTTCCCTTATGCTTTGTGGGGAGGTGTCGGGAGCCGCCTCAGGCAAGGAGATATCGCTCTCCAGGGAGTGAACCAGAAAAACAAGATTTACATCTGGAGGCTGGGAGTGGGCATTTCCTGGTCCAGATTTTGGAGACTGTCCTCCTGAGCCAGACGATAAAGGCCAAGGTGAACAAAAGATCAAAACCGCATTTTGGATTATTCAGCGCTAGCTTCCCCTCCCCAGCATTGCAGAGGCAAGTCTGGGCGCTTCTTTTGATATTCATTTGACTCTGTTACCTGGCAACCAACCCGGGTCAGTTCCCCGCCCCAAACCATATATAAGATAGAGTGTTTTCTGGAAAGAGGAGAAGGAGAGGAAGAAGAATAAAAGAGAGGCCTGACCGGAAACCGTGTGCTGTCTTCACTCTCTGCGTCTGCCTCCCGCCCTGGGTTCTCTCCCTCCCTCGGGAAAGAACCCACAAGGATTCACCGCCCCGCGGGCCGGAGCGGCCAGGGCGGCACACGACATTTGGCCCCCAACGTGGGGCGGTGAAGGAACAAGACAGGGAGGGTTGTTTGTTTGTTTTTTGTTTACTTGGACAGGAAGTAGGATTTCTGGGTGGGCATGAACAGGGAGGGGCAGGGCCCGCCGTTGGTCCAAGGGGCCTCGACTGGGGACGCGTTGGCCTCACATCTGGGATGGACCGTAGCCACCATGTCGTTAGAGTCGTCTGTATTACACTTAGCAAAGCCCCGCTTCTTGGAGATGTGGGTCTTCTGGCGGGCAGGGAACTTGGACTTGGCCCTGCGTGGGGCCTCAATCATAGATAGGTTCCCTGTCCCCAGCTTGGTACAGACGGACACGATGACCTGGCCAATGGGCACCCCCGCCGCTGTGCCCTGGGGCTTTCTGAAGGCGCCCTGCGTACCTGTCGGGAGCCTGGATTGGGGGTGGCATGAGGGCAGACATCAGGGTCCACTGGGAGGTGCTGTCTCCAAGGTCCCCTCGGGGCATCCGATCAGCAGGCTGCGCACCCAGGAGGCTCCCTGCTGCACAGCGGCCTCCGTGGGGGAGGGGCCCCGACTCCTGCTCTTGGGGTCGTGAGGCGGAGGTCCGTGCTGGGTGTGGAGACTGCTTAAATCACAATATTAAAAGATGACAACGCTTTCATGCTGTATATAGAGAAGATAATTCAGTCTCTTTTCTAACACATTTGATTAAAGTTTCTTTTTATTAAAGCTTAGAAAAAAGTTGTTTTCAGGAATTGGCTCTTGTGGGTAATATTTTGCAAATTTTCAGAATTGTTAAATCTGAGGAGCCCTCCATCAGATTTATTTCACACATGAGCCCTCAGATTTCAGGACTTTTAGGGTTTTCTTGTTTGTGATGAAATGACCTTGAATATTTTTTGAACTGATGACTCCGTCAATTCCACGAGCCCGACGCGTCAGGACCCGCAGCACAGGGGGAGGTGGGTGTGTCCCTGGAAGCCATTTCTACACCAGAATGACAGCAATAAACAGCCTAACCGTTCCAGGAAGGGACTGTCCCCACTGAACCCAAACTAAACGTGTCCCCAACTCGACACGGCGAGCGTCGCGCCTCCAGCTCCGTCAGCAGGGACGGAGGGGCTCGAGCAGCAGGAAGAGAGCTTTAACTGACGGGGATTCTTTTACTTTTGAGAATTTTACAAAACGTGACCTTGGGAGAGGCTGTGTGAAGGAGGGTGAGCCTCATGACTTCACAGTGAAGCCCGTTCCCCAGAAACCCTGACGCCTGAGGACAGCACAGACACGTCCCAATGGTGTCCCCACAGTGTCCCACCCTCGGGGGCTAACAGTCAGCTGGGAGTGTGCAGGACCCTCCACAGACTGTCCCTTTTCCATTGGACTGACGGGGAACTCGGGAAGATGGCTGAGTCCCAGGGTCGTGAGCTCCTTGCCACAGGCCACCGGCTCTAACACGGGTCCCTAGCGTCGTACAGCAAGCCCTGGTGAGCCTGGGACGCAGGCGCGAGCAGCGGAGCTCTGGGTGGGCGGGATCCAGGCCGTGGGTCCCTGCCGCCCAGCAGCGCGGAGCCGCCCCCGACCCGCAGCCACGCCGCTCGCGGGCACTCACCTAAGCAAAGCTGTGATGTCTTTCTCGGCAAAGTCCCAGATCTGGGCTGCAGAAGCAGGTTCCATAACCTGTCTCTCCTGGGCAGCACGTCCCCTTCCTTCCTACACTTCCTGATTTTTTGTTGAAAACTGGACATTTTAAATTCTTTTAAAGTTTTTTATTTATTTTGAGGAAGAGAGAACACATATGGGGTAGGGGCAGGAGAGAGAGAGAGAAAGAGAGAGAGAGAGATAGAGAGAGAGAGAGAGAGAGAGAGAGAGAATTCCAAGCAGGTTCTGCGCTGTCAGCATGGCGCCTGATCTGGGGCTCGAACTCATGAACTGTGAGATCATGACCTGAACCGGGATCGAGAGTTGGATGCCCCACTGACTGAACCACCCAGGCGCCCTGAACACTGGACGTTTCAGATGGGCTATTAGAGTGACTGGCTTGTGATCAGCCAGCCCCTGCTCGGGCTTGTGGGTCTTGCTGTCCTGTCAGTTAGCCCGGTGGCTAGTTTATTATTATGTGGTTAGTGAGTTTGTACGTCGAGGCTGTTCAGTCCCGTGGAGTCTGTTGCCCCACTGTGTGCAGCCTGCGATGCCACCACTCAGACCCGCACCACCCGGGTCTCACGCTGCAGCCTGAGCGTGTCCTGCCCCGTGTGGACCCTCCGGCGTAGGGCTGAGGGCCGCCGGGGTGGGGGGCGCGCGGGAAGGGGAGTCCCCACGCTCTTGGCTGAACCCCGTCAGGATGGAGCTTTCGTGGTTTGCAACAGGGCCCGGGAGGGAGCAGGTTCTGACTCAAGGGCCACACGTTCTGCTCTTCTCACCAAGACTTAGTGGACCTTCTAGAATAAATGCTGTTTGCCCTTTGGTCAAAATCCAGAGTGAGCGGGTCCCACAGCCCTCCAGGAAATCCTGCGCCTGCCAGGCCTCTCAAGGTCAAGGGCTATGCGGGCGGGTGTGCTGTCACTTCTACCACATTCCTCTGGGCAAAACAAGGCAGAAGGGCCAGTTCAAACTCCAAGGGATGACAACTGGATCCCGTTTCTTCCAGGGCGGGCAGTGTTTGTACCTCCCTGTGGCCGCCAGCGCTGGGCCACCCCCCCGGGGGTCTGCACCCAGGCTCCCCAGCGCAGCCTCAGGCCCAGTCTGTCCGGCGGACGAGCGCGCTCGGGTCGGCCGGCAGCAGGTCCTGGGTTCCTCCCAGCACGCGAGGCCGCGCTCCTTCGCCGTTGCCTCAGCCGTAAGGACTCAAAACCGCGCCAGTGCGTTAGCTCCTCGGTCTCTGGGATGGAAGTCTTGGCACAGCCGGCCGCGCGGAGAGCTGGGGTTCGATGACCATCTGAGGTGACTTCCTCTCAACTTGAAGAATTTTCTTTTTGTTCAGTGTGATGGAAAGTGGATCGATGACGTTATAGAGAAGTTTCAGGTGCACAGCCTTATATATCGGACATCTGTAGGCACCTCGGCGTGACCCCTGCCCGAAGACCACCGTCCCCACCGTACAACGGAACCGTCGCCCGCTTCACCCACCCCTACCCGCCCCCCAACCACCAGTCTGTTCTCTGCGTCTGTGAGTTTTGTTTGTTTGTTCAGACTCCACAGGAGTCAAATCATGTATTTGTCTTTCTCTGCCATGATTTATCCCATGTAGCATGATCCCCTCAGGGTCCCTCCATGTTATCAAAAAATAGCAACATTTCATTCGTCTTTCCTGGCTGAGTAATATTCTGTGGTGTGTGTGTGCGTGCATGCCCTCTTTATCCATTCATCCACTGACTGACACTGGGGTTGTTTCTATCTTGATGATTGTAAATTCAATGCTGCTATGAACATAGGGGTGCAGACATCTTTTTGAATTATTATTTTTGTTTTCTTCAGATAACCCCCCCCCCCCAGAAGTGGAGTCGCTGGTCACGTGGCATTTCTGTTCTTAATGTTTTGAGGAACTTCCGTAGTTTCCCACAGTGTCTACACCAAGTTCCACTCGCACCAACAGTGCACAAGATCGCCTCTTGGTCCACATCCTGACCCCCACGTGTGATTTCCTGTGCGTCTGACACTCGCCGTTCCGACAGGTGTGAGGTGACGTCTCACTGTGGTTTGGGTTGGCGTTTCCCTGGTAATTAGGGATGTTGACCATCTTTTCATGTGTCTGTGGGCCACCTGTATGTCTTTGGAAAAATAGCTATTCAGATCCTTTGCCTATTTTTTAATCAGGTTGCTTGTTTTTTTTTATTGTTGAGTTGTAGGAGTTCTTTATTTTTTATGAGTTCTTTACATATTTTGAATATTAATGCCTCATCAGTTGTATGACTTGCAAATGTCTTCTGTTCAGTGAATTGCCTTTTCTTTCTGGTTATGGTTTTCTCTGCTGTGCAGACGCTTTTTAGTTTTACGTAGTCCCATATTATTTAGTTTTGCTTTTTGTTACCCTTCCTTTGGAGTCTGATCCACACACACATTGCTACAACGAATGTCAAGGGGCTGACAGCCTATGTTTTCGTGTAGGAATTTTATGGTTTCAGCTCTTACATCCAAGTCTTTAGGTCATTTTGAGATAACTTTGTTTATAGTGTAAAATAGTCGTCAAGTTTCATTCCTTTGCGTGTGGCTGTCCATTTTCCTAGCAGTGCTTATTGAAGAGATTGTCCTTTCTCCACGGTATGCTCTTGGCTCCTTCATGTTAAATTAATTGTTCATATATGTGTGGGTTTATTTCTGGGTTCTCAGTTTATTATTGATCTGTTTGTTTTTATGCCAATACTATACTGTTTTGATTACTATAGCTTTGTAGTATAGTTCAAAGTCAGAGAGCATGATACCTTTGGCTTTGTTCTTTTTCAAGTTTGCTTTGACTATTTGGGATCTTTTGTGGTTCCTACAAATTTTAGAAGTATTCATTTTAGTTCTGTGGAAAATGCCATTGGAATTTTGATGGCTATTACATTGAATCTGTAGGTTGCTTTGGATAGTATGGACATTTTAACAATATTAATTCTTCCAATCCATGATCATGGGATATCTTTCCACTTCTTTGTGTTGTTTTCAGTTTTATGTCATCAGTGTTTCATATTTTTCAGTGTTCAGATTTCACTTTCTTGATTAAACTTATTTCTAGGTATTTTATTCTTTTTGATGCAATTGTAAGTATGATTGCTTTCTTAATTTGTGTTTCTGATAGGTTATTATTGGTTTATAGAAATGCCACACACACACACAAAATGCCACAGATTTCTGTAAATCGATTTTGTATCCTACAACTTTATTGAATTTGTTGATTAGTTCTAACACATTTTTGATGTAGACTTTAGAGTTTTCTATATAGTTGTTTTTTTTTTTTTTTTTTTGAGATACAGAGATAGACAGCGTGAGCAGGGGAGGATCAGAGAGAGAGGGAGACAGAATCCAAAGCAGCTCCAGGCTCTGAGCTGTCAGCACAGAGCCTGATGCGGGGCTCAAACTCACGAACTGTGAGATCATGACCTGAGCCGAAGCCGGACACTCAACCGACTGAGCCCCCCAGGCGCCCCTGGGGTTTTCTATATAGTATCATGTCATCTGCAAATAGTGACATTTTTACCTCTTTCTTTCCAATTTGGATATTTTTTATACACTTATCCTGCCCTATTGCTATGGCTAGGATTTCCGATACTCTATTGAATAAAGTGGTAGGAGTGGACACTCTTGTCTTGTTTCTGATCTCAGAGGGAAAGCTTTCAGTTTTTCACCACTGAGTATGATGTTAACCATGAGGTGTTCATATATGGCCTTTATTACGTTGAAGTATGTCCCTCTATATCCCATTTGTTGAGAATTTTGATCACAAGTGGATGTTGATTTTTTAATGTTTATTTATTTTTGAAGAATTATTGTATCTATGTTTATAAAAAAATATTGGCCTGTAATTTTCTTTTTTCTTCCTTCCTTCCTTCCTTCCTTCCTTCCTTCCTTCCTTCCTTCCTTCGTTTCTTTCTTAAGTTTATTTCCTTTGAGAGAAAGAGCAAGTCCAAGTTGAGGAGGGGCAGATAAAGAGAGGGAGGCAAAGAGAATCCCAAGCAGGCTCCACACTGATAGTGTGAAGCCTAATGCGGGGCTCAAACCCACAGTCTGTGAGATGATGACTTGAGCCAAAATCGGACGCTTAACCTACTAAGCCCCCCAGGCACCCCTCGCAGGTTACATTTCTGCTATCATTTGTCTCTAAGTATTTTTTAAAAATATCTTCATCGACTTATCTCATGACTCACTGGTTATTCAGTTGCATGTTGTTTTGTTTTTATTTTTTTATTTTTTAAAAATGTATTTATTTTATTTGGGTTGGGAGGGATTCTTTTTTAATTTTTTTTGACATTTATTTATTTTTGAGAGACAGAGAGAGACAGAGCATGAACAGGGGAGGGGCAGAGAGAGAAAGAGACACAGAATCTGAGCTGTCAGCACAGAGCCCGATGTGGGGCTCGAACCCACAAACCGTGAGATCATGACCTGAGCCGAAGTCAGATGCTCAACTGACTGAGCCACCCAGGTGGCCCTGTTATTTGATTTTTAAAACATATTTTATTTTTAAGTAATCTCTATACTCAACGTGGGGTGCAAACTTACGACCCCAAGATCAAGAGTTGCGTGCTCCACTGGCTGAGCTAGACAGGCATCCCTGCATGTTGTTAAAAAAATTTTTTTAATGTTTTATTTATTTTTGATACAGAGAGAGACAGCATGAGCGGGGAGGGTCAGAGAGAGAGGGAGACACAGAATCCGAAGCAGCTCCAGGCTCTGAGCTGTCAGCACAGAGCCCGACGCGGGGCTCGAACCCACGAACCATGAGATCATGACCTGAGCCGAAGCCGGCGCTTAACCGACTGAGCCACCCAGGCGCCCCTGAAGTAATTTTTTAAAGTTTTTTTATTTTTGAGAGAGAGGGGAGGGAGAGAGAGAGAGAGAGAGAGAGAGAGAATCCCAAGCAGGCTTCACACTGTCTCAACATGGGAACTCATGAACCACGAGATCATGACTTGAGGTGAAATCAAGGGTTGAACGCTCAACTAACTGAGCCATCCAGGCGGCCGGCTCCGAGGGGCCCCCCCACTCTGCCACGCGGCCCCTTCCGCAGAGGAGAGTCTCTCCCGGCGCGGAATCGCCTTCACCAGGAAGACACCTCTTCCTCCGCGGAGGCCGGGTTCAGTGAGTCTCATCCAAGACAGTCTCCCTTTGTTCCTCAGTTGAGCCACTTAAATAACCTAGTCACAGGCCAAGCCCTGGTGTTCTGGGATATGCGGGGCGCGTACCCCAGGCGGGGGACCTTGGCGGCCTGAGTGTTCTGCCTCCTGACCGGTGCCCCCCCAACCCCAGAGCCTCCGAGGGGAGGCTAGCTGCCCTGAGCCTGTCGTCCCCTTGAGGCAAGATGTCCAGTCTTCAGAAGCACTCTACTCCACAATCGTTAGAGTCAGGACACTTCCTCGTTACGGGACTATTAAAATTGTGACCATTTCCTCTGAGATTGAGTGCGTCCCCGCCCGTCCCCTGGAGCACTGCCTCCATGCGGTGAAGACCCCAGCTCACCGGCCACCCTGAAGCAGCAGGGAATGGCGTTCAAACCCCAGGAGGACTTCCTGGTTGACAGGCGGCAGCTGTGCCCGGCGGGCCAGCAGGCAGGAAACGATGGCGTGAAGTCAATGCCCGTCATGATATAGGAAAAGGAGAGACAGCGACAGCAGAGGCACAGAGCTGTCCCCGCAGAGGACACAGCACAGAAGGCAGTCCTGCCTCCTCTAAGATGTGAGCCCAGGGGTCACACGTCGGGGCCCCCACCCCACGGGGAAGGTGCCGCCGAACTTCCGCGGGGTTTCCCTGCCCCCCCCCCCCGTGTGACACAAGCTCCCTGCCGCCCCTGCCCCAGGCGCAGCGCCACCTGCCCCGTCCGGGTCTCCAGCCCCGTCCTAATGCGCCTGCGACTCACCCCGAGTCTCCCATGCCGCCCGCCCGGGCCTGCTGTGCAGCTCCGGCTGCTTCCAGGCCGAGGTGCCCTCCTTCAGGGCAGCTCTTACACCCGCTCTCCTGGCACCTTGAGACGCAGGGCTCGCCGTGGCCACCTGGGGGCCGCGCCCGCTGCCCAGCCCCAGGCCTGGCACGGGCAGGTCGGGGCGCTGCGGGGGGGGGGCCCGCAGGGGGGGCCTGTTTCTCTGACTCCCTCTCCCTCCGTGCCGGGCTGGCAGGAAGAAGCTTCCGTCCTCCAGGAGGGGCTCCCAGAGGGACCCCGGGCCCTCGCCAGGTCCGGGCTCCTCTAGTCATTTGGTCCTCAGGGGCCAGAGGTCAGAGGTCAGGTGTGCCCTGCTCGAGGTGGTCGGAACCCCCGGGCCCTGGCCCTGAGGCCTCGGAACTCGCCTGAGGCCCGGGGGCGGGGGCAGCTGCTGACCTCACAATGAGGGGGTCCGCTGCTCCTGGCCAGCGTGCCAGCTGCTGCCAGCTGCTGCCAGCTATGCCCCTCCTCAGCAGCTACGAGGGCCTGCGGCAGGAGATCCAGCGGCTGGCCCAGGAGAATGAGGAGCTCCGGCGGCTCGTGCAGCTGATCCAGGAGAACCAGGAGCTGAAGCTGGTGCTCCGGAACCGGGGCAGCAGCCTGGGCTTCTGCAGCTCCGGGATCCTGGCCGAGGTGGCTGCCAGCCCCCGGCTGCCCCGGCGCAGAACCATCAAGTTCAAGGATGCTGAAAGAGGTGAGGTGCCCCAGGGCCTGCGGGGGCTCTTTTCAGATGCCCACGAAGCTTCGCTCTTTCGAGCTCGTGCCAAGACAGTGAAAAGTAGCAGGGACCCCTGCTCCCGTGGGGGCCACGACACGTCCGGTGCTGAAGGTGCTGAGGAGGAATGCGGAGGCGGGGCCGTTAGGAAGGGCAGCAGGGAGAACGTAACATCTCCGAGAAAGTGACGTTGGAGCAGGACTGGACCAGAGCGAAGGAGCCACGAGGCCGGGGTAGAGCTGAGGGAAGAGTCTGTGCAAAGGTCCTGACGTGGCTGCAGGTTGAGGGTGTGGAGGCGCCGTGCTGAGGCCAGCGTTGGTGACGTGGGGGGCCGAGGAGGACCAGGAGGGCCTATAGATCAGGGTGGCGGGTAGTTCTCCTGGTGAGAAACGACGGGCTTGGCTAGGCCGGCGGTAGGAGTGCAGAGGGCTCCGGACTCGCTGCGGCAGGTCGGGCGTGCCGGGTGGGGAAGTGGCACTTGAGGGCAGCTCCTGCGGTTTGAGCACTGCAACTAGGGCACTCCCCCTGGCGTGGGCAGGCTGAGGGGACCCCAGCCCGCATGTGGATGGACAGACGGACGGAGGCGGAGCGAGTGGGGCCGTGTCAGTCCCGGCCCAGGGCTCCATCCCTGCTTCTGAGGGCTGGAGATGTTTACAGGGCAGAGCCTTGTCTCTGGAGAGCCGGGGTAGGGGTGTGGGCTGCTCCACCGAAGCAGCACAGGCCGGATGACTTCGGGGTTCCATTTTCCGCTGTCCTGGAGGCTGGAGGCGGAGACCAGGGCGCCCACGGCTCTCGGTGAGGCTCCCTGCTGGCTGATAGGGGACCACTGTCTAACCGTGACCTCACATCTTGGAGGGGGTCTCTTCTCTTTCACTGTAAGGGCACTGATGCCATCATGGGGACCCACCCTCATGCCTTGGTCACCTCCCAAAGATCCCGCCTCCAAATGCCATCACTTCATGTGGCAGCCTTCATCACGGGGATGTGGGAGGGGGGCACAATTCAGGGCAGAGCGGAGGGCAAGCTCTCAGGACACACGCATCAAGACGATGTAAAGGAGGCTGGCAGGAGGGCGTCCGTGAGGCAGGTCAGGACCCCAAAGCAGAAAGGGCTTCCCAGAGATGGAACTGGGGAACGGGTAGGTTGCACAGGGTGGCCAGAGGCCAGGCACTGGGGCGGCTAAGGGGCCTTCTTTGGTCTTGCTTGATGTGATTTCAGGGGAGGTGAGCCTCTCTTGAGCCAGGAGGCGAGGAGGGGTGGAGGTGCACCCTGAGGAGCAGAGCGCTTGGGGGTGCTGCTGGAGGGGTGTGGGGGCGGGGCCTCTGGAAGATGCGGTTGTGCGCTGAGGATCACCAGCCATGGGCTGAAGGCGGGCGGGGGGGGGGGTGGTGGCCAGGGTGATGCCCGTGGGCAGTGAAGGGCTTGGCCGAGAGACCACAGGCTGAGCACAGCACCCCGAGGAGTGGTAGGTGTGGCCCGGGTCATGGGAGTCTCTCTGGATGGGGGTCAGCAGAATGTCAGGACCCAGAGGCCACGTGGGGGATTTGGTGGGGACGGGAAGGTGGGACAGTCACCAGTCACGGGGGAGAGTGGGCTGGATGCACCTGTGGGGGCATGAATGGAGGCAGGGCGGGGGCCTGGGGGGTGGTTCCTGACTGGAGTGGGGCCGCTGGACCGCCATCTCGCCATCTCGTGGTCAGCACAGCGCCGGTCAGGGTGGAAGTTCCAGTATGGTGCTACAGTGGTGGTCTAAGTGCCCAGCTGGACGCGAGGGATGGGAAAGGTGACAGGCAGGTCAAGGGTCTGGGGTCTGGGGACGGTACCATGACTGGCGCCTGCTGCTGGGTCCACAGCCAGTCATCTGGGCATGGTCACAGCCATTCTCTGTGGCGGGGTCCCCGTGTGCTGGGGAGCTCAAGTTCATGGTCCGAGCAGGGCTATAGGTGGGGAGAGACCAACGGGAGCCTGTGCTGGTGGGGGAGGCCACAGGCCACCATCAGGAGGTGTGAGGTGGGGTCGGAGGTCACAGACACTGACACTGCCCTGAGTCTCTGAGTCTCGTGTGTCTTTCTTGGTACAGTTCTTTCCAAACCTCTCATCCCGCACCACTGCACAAAGAATGACGAGGCTGCGGGAGGCGCTGGTCAGGAGCCCCTGCAGCCCGGGGTGCGGCGCCCCCTCACCTCCCCGCGGGGCAGGCCTCCAGGCCCAGCAAGGCTCCC
>PISW01004387.1:143830-167607 GCA_004023785.1 Mungos mungo
GGGGTCGATGGCTTGCGGAGAGAACCGTGCCCGCAAAGCCTGCGCGCACGCGGGGAGCAGGGGGGTTCTGCGGGGCGCGCGCCCGTGCCCCCCCCCCCGCCCCCTGGCACGGCGGCCTCGCGCCAGGGCGCAGTTCGAGCTCGTCTGGACTCTTATTTCTTTGGGGGATGGACTGCTCCCCCTTCCCCGGGGCGCCTGGAGCGGCCGGCTTAGGGCCCGGTGGCCGGCTGCACCGAGGTGGCCGGCGGCCGGGGACGCGGCGCGGGGAGCCGCCCCCCCGCGCAGCTCGGCCCGGCGCCCCGCGGCCCCCCCGGCGTGGCTCCCGGCGGAGGAAGGAGGCGGCTCCCGGCGAGCCGAGCCTGACGCAACCGGGAGGGCCGTGCGCCGCAAGACCGGTCCGACGGGGGGCGGGCCCGGCTTCCGGCCGGGGGGCGGGGGCGCGGGCCGGGCGGGGAGGCCGCGCAGCCCGGACGGACCGCGAGCGCCTCGGAGCCGACCCGCCAGGTGGGACCTGCGCCCGGCCGCTCCCGGCCCCGCTCGGCCCCGCCGCCCCGCCCGCGCCCCGCTTCTCCCCGCCTCCCGGCCGCGGGCCCCGCCGCCCCCGCCGCCCCGCCCGCGCCCCGCCCGCGCCCCGCCCGCGCCCCGCTTCTCCCCGCCTCCCGGCCGCGGGCCCCGCCCCCTCCGCGGCGCAGGCCCCGCCCCGCCCCCGTCCCACTCGGCCTGGGCCCCAAGGTCGAGCGCCTGGGAAGTCACCTGCCCTCAGCCCCCGTGCCTCCTCGTGCGAACGGAGCCCAGACCCACCAGCCCGCGGGCTCCCGTGGCGCCTCCGCCTCTGCAAGGCCTGCTCCGGGGCCCGGGGATTTCCGCCGCAACCGGGGCACTGAGAAGCGGTAACGAGGGGCATTACGTCTGGCGCCCCCACGTGCCCAGCTCTGGTCGCGCCTCGGGCTGCCTTCTGAGCCGGACCTGCAGGCCTGGCTCTGCCCACGGCTTCTCCTTGGACCTGGAAGCCCCGCGTGCCCTCCACAGCCCAGCTCTGCCCAAGGCTACCAAGCCGCGGATTTCCCCCAGGCCTGTGGCCTGATCTGCTGTCTCTGTCCAGTTCTCCCAGGACTGCCGGCTGAAGAGTCACTGCTGGACTCTAGCCCTGTCACCATGGGCAGCCCTGAGGGGCGTTTCCATTTCGC
The DNA here is from genome assembly GCA_004023785.1 of Mungos mungo. Classification (NCBI taxonomy): domain Eukaryota; kingdom Metazoa; phylum Chordata; class Mammalia; order Carnivora; family Herpestidae; genus Mungos; species Mungos mungo. Next base: position 145,018 of record PISW01004387.1, read on the forward strand.
CATCGACCGTGGAGGCACCTTCACAGATGTCTTTGCCCAGTGCCCCGGGGGGCACGTGAGGGTCTTGAAGCTGCTCTCGGAGGACCCTGCCAACTATGTAGATGCACCTACTGAGGGCATCCGCCGCATCCTGGAGCAGGTGACCAGGGCAAGGCAGAGTGGCAGGGTGGGGAGCGACCTGGGGAGCAGGGGACTGACACTGACCGTGTGGTTCCCAGGAGGGGGGCATGCTGTTGCCGCGGGACCGGCCGCTGGACACCAGCCGCATTGCCAGCATCCGCATGGGCACCACAGTGGCCACCAACGCGTTGCTGGAGCGGCGGGGGGAGCGGGTGGCTCTGCTGGTGACACGCGGCTTCCGAGACCTGCTGCACGTGGGCACCCAGGCCCGAGAGGACCTCTTCGACCTGGTGAGTGCACCCCCTCCAGCTGGGTCGTGCAGCTCCCGGTTTCCCAGGGATGCCATGGCCCCTCGGGAGGGCAGTCCTTGGAAGGGTCAGTGCTGGCCCGAGGCCAGCAGCTTATAGGCAGAGAGGCGGCCCCAGGCTTGGCCAGCAGGCCCTGTGACCCCAGGCCCTCAGGGTGGTCACATGTTGTCTTGTTCCCATGTCTCTCTATGCCCTGTCCTGGATCCTGGGTATGGGGCAAGCCAAGACATACTGTTCAGGGTGAGGGGTAGGGGCCCACCCCCCACCCCCCACTCTCCCACCCCCCTGCCCCCACCCCTACTGCTGGGTTCTTCCAGGGAGCTGCCCTTGTGGGGGTGGGGCAGTTTTCTGCACTCAGGTGTCTGGGGGCAGAGAGCCGCCCCCCGGGGTGGGCCTTGCTGGGGCGACCCGTCTGTGTTTACAGGGGCCTATGCCCTACGGACAGGCCTGCAGGGACACTGCCCCACCCACCAGAACCCCAGCAAGGTCCCTTGGGCCTGGGCGTCCTCTGAGCCTCTGCCTGCCCCCAGGCCGTGCCCATGCCCGAGGTGCTGTACGAAGAGGTGCTGGAAGTTGACGAGCGTGTGGTGCTGTACCGCGGGGAGCCAGGCGCGGGGACCCCTGTCAAAGGTGCGGGTGCCCCAGGGTTGGGGTGTGGGGGCAGTGGCCCCCGGTGGGCCTTTGACGGGGCGGTAACGGGCTTCCTGGCAGGCCGCACAGGGGACCTGCTGGAGGTGCAGCAGCCTGTGGACCTGGGGGCTCTGCGCGGGAAGCTGGAGGGGCTCCTGTCCAGAGGCATCCGCAGCCTGGCGGTGGTGCTCATGCACGCCTACACGTGAGTGTGGCCCGGCCGGGGCTCCGGGCGGGGGACGAGGCCGTGGCCAAGAGGCGCAGCGCCACGGGCCGTCGTGCTTACAGGTGGGCCCAGCACGAGCAGGAGGTGGGCGCCCTGGCCCGGGAGCTGGGCTTCACACATGTGTCACTGTCCTCGGATGCCATGCCCATGGTGCGCATCGTGCCTCGGGGGCACACGGCCTGTGCCGACGCCTACCTGACACCCACCATCCAGCGGTATGTGCAGGGTTTCCGCCGCGGCTTCCAGGGCCAGCTCAAGGTGAGGCCCCCCGCCTGCTGCTCCCGCCGCCCCCCCCCGCCCCCCCGCCTGCCCAGCCTCTCACCGGCTGCCGCTGGCCCGTAGGACGTGCAGGTGCTGTTCATGCGCTCCGATGGAGGCCTGGCGCCCATGGATTCCTTCAGCGGCTCCCGGGCTGTGCTCTCTGGCCCTGCTGGGGGTGTGGTTGGCTACTCAGCCACCACCTACCGGGTGGAAGGTGGCCAGCCTGTCATCGGCTTCGACATGGGAGGTGCGGAGGCTGGAGGGGTGGGACCAAGAGGAGTCTCCACCGAGGCCGCGCAGGGCTGAGCACTGCCTGGAGGGCGTCGGGTCTGTGCGGTGACTCCTGGCCCCCTCCCTCCTCCAGGCACATCCACCGATGTGAGCCGCTATGCTGGGGAGTTTGAGCATGTCTTTGAGGCCAGCACAGCCGGTGTCACCCTCCAGGCCCCCCAGCTGGACATCAACACAGTGGCAGCTGGTGGGGGCTCCCGCCTCTTCTTCAGGTCAGGCCCTGCACCTGGGCTGGGCAGCCCCAGCCCCGCCTCCCAACCTACCTCTAAGTCCGGTCCCCCCTGTCCCAAGGTCCGGCCTCTTTGTGGTGGGGCCTGAATCTGCAGGAGCCCATCCTGGCCCCGCCTGCTACCGAAAAGGTAAGTCTGCCCCGCCAGGCCCCTTCCCATGCTGCCAAGCCTGTCCGCTGCCCCCCCCCCCAGCTCTTCAGCCCTGACCCTGCTGCCCAGTCCTGGACCCCATCTCCAGCCCCCAAACCCCACACTGTGCACACCTCCCAGGGGGCCCCGTGACAGTGACGGATGCGAATCTGGTTCTGGGTCGCCTATTGCCTGCCTCCTTCCCCTGCATTTTTGGGCCGGGAGAGGACCAGCCACTGTCCTCAGAGGCCTCCCGAAAGGCCCTGGAGGCTGTGGCCACTGAGGTCAACAGCTTCCTGACCAACGGGCCTTGCCCGGCCTCCCTGCTGAGCCTGGAGGAGGTGGCCATGGGGTTCGTGCGTGTGGCCAACGAGGCCATGTGCCGGCCCATCCGTGCACTCACGCAGGTACGCCCGCCTTGGCCCTCGCCTTCGCCTGCCCCGCCCTCCAGCCCCGTCCCCCCGCCCCCTCCCACTCCAGCAGCCCCAGCAGGGTGAGGGATGGGGGGAGCCAGACAGGGCAGGGTGTGCCACCGACCTCCGCTGGCTTCCCAGGCAAGAGGCCACGACCCCTCGGCCCACGTGCTGGCTTGCTTCGGGGGAGCTGGCGGGCAGCACGCGTGTGCCATCGCCCGGGCCCTGGGCATGGACACTGTGCACATTCACAGGTATGTCTGGGAGCGGCACACCTGTCAGGGTCGGGGGCGGGCTTTGGGAGGCACCCCACATGGCCGCGGCCCGTCCGCATAGGCACAGCGGGCTGCTGTCAGCGCTGGGGCTGGCCCTGGCGGACGTGGTTCACGAGGCGCAGGAGCCGTGTTCCTTGCCCTATGCGCCCGAGACCTTCGCGCAGCTGGATCAGAGGCTGAGCCGCCTGGAGGAGCAGTGCGTGGACGCCCTGCGGGCCCAGGGCTTTCCCAGGTGGGGCTCACGGGGGAGGGGCGGCTTGGCCAGGCCGGGACTTGCAGCCTCCCAGCCACCCCCGGGTTGGCTTTCCTGCCCGATGTCCGGGTCCGGCGTGCCGGAGGAGGCAGGCTGGGAGCCCCCGGGGCACCGTGTGTGAGTGGCCCGCCCGCCCCCCTGCCGCAGGTCCCAGATCAGCACCGAGGGCTTCCTGCATCTGCGCTACCAGGGCACAGACTGTGCCCTCATGGTGTCTGCCCACCAGCACCCGGCCACAGCCCGCTCGCCCCGCGCCGGCGACTTCGGCGCGGCCTTCGTGGAGAGGTATGCCAGCTCTGCGTCCCGGAGCCCGGCGGGCGGCCTGGCCGCCTGGCCCTGACCGGTCTCTCGGGGCCGGTGGACACACAGGTACATGAGGGAGTTCGGCTTCGTCATCCCCGAGCGGCCGGTGGTGGTGGACGACGTGCGCGTGAGGGGCACTGGCCGCAGCGGCCTTCGCCTTGAGGACATCCCCAAAGCTCAGACCGGGCCTCCCCGCGTAGACAAGGTGGGTGGCTCTGCCTCGGCCCGCCTGCCCGCACCTGCAGGGACATGGGGACAGCTGAGGGTGGGGAGAGCCAGGGAGGGGCTGCACCTAGGAGCCCCACTCACCCCACACCCTCCTCAGGTGACCCGGTGCTACTTTGAGGGGGGCTACCAGGAGACCCCCGTGTACCTGTTGGGAGAGCTGGCCTGCGGGCACAAGCTTCAGGGGCCCTGCCTCATCATCGACAGCAACAGGTGGGCTGAAGCCTGGCGGGGCTGGGGCCACAGCTGCCCGGGCCTGGGTGAGCTCAGGGCCCTGGCAGGGGCTCTCTGGCCCGAGGCTACAGAGGTAGGGTTGGGGTGTCTCCCAGCCTAGGAATGTGGGTCCCTATTTGGGACGGGGGAAGGGTCTGGCTCGGCGTCTCCAGCCTCTGGTGCCCCTGCCCTCAGCACCATCCTGGTGGAGCCGGGCTGCCAGGCAGAGGTGACTGATACTGGGGACATCCGCATCTCTGTGGGGGCTGAAGCCCCGAGCGTGGTGGGCGCCCAGCTCGACCCCATCCATCTGTCCATCTTCTCGCACCGCTTCATGAGCATTGCTGGTGAGTGGCTGCTCTGGTGCCCACAGCCCTGCTCCTGGGGGGAGGGGTGCACACACTGGGCAGAGGTAGTGCAGGCACATGGCTGGCAGGGTGTGCAGAGAGAGACAACGTGTGACCCGGAGGAAGGGGCAGAAGTGGAGTCCCCGCTGGTGAGGGGGGGTGGGGGAGGGGTGGCCCTGGGATGGCCTCGGGCGGTGAGAGCACCTAACTCCCGCCAGCGGTCATGGGCCTGAGGGGTCAGGCTGGGGGCCCCGAGTCCATGCCTCAGCACAGATTTCTTACTGTGCTAGGCAAGGTGGGGGGCTGGTGTGGGGTGCAGGCTCTTGGTGAGGCTTTGAGCAGGAATGGACATGGCCTGGCTGCAGCCTCCCTGCGTCCAGCGGGCCACCACCGCGTCTGGGTCCCGGGCCCAGCGGCAGAGGCCTTGAAGGCAGCAGTCCTGCCGCTCCGTCCTCGAGGGCCGTGCTGGGGGTGGGTGGGGCTGGGGCCAGCAGGCGCCTGGTCACTCTGTGCCCCCAGAGCAGATGGGCCGCATCCTGCAGCGCACAGCCATCTCCACCAACATCAAGGAGCGTCTGGACTTCTCCTGTGCCCTCTTCGGGCCTGATGGGGGGCTGGTGTCCAATGCCCCCCACATCCCTGTGCACCTGGGTGCCATGCAGGAGACGGTGCAGTTCCAGGTCCGGTGACCCCCTCTCCGCTTTCCTCACCCCCCCCACCTCCGCCCTGGAGGCCCCCCCTCTCCTCTTCGCTTTCCTCACCCACCCCTTCCGCACCCCCGAGCCTCGCCCCTGTCGCCTCCACAACTGTGTCCTGGCCTCAGATCCAGCACTTGGGGGCTGATCTCCACCCTGGTGACGTGCTGTTGAGCAACCACCCCAGCGCCGGGGGCAGCCACCTGCCGGACCTGACCGTCATCACGCCGGTGAGGGCCGCCGCCTGGGCGTCTCCCGGGGCAAGGGCGGCGAGCACAGCTCACTGCGGCCCTCCGCCCCCAGGTGTTTTGGCCCGGTCAGACGCGGCCCGTGTTCTACGTGGCCAGCCGTGGGCACCACGCAGACATCGGGGGCATCACCCCGGGCTCCATGCCGCCCCACTCCACCACACTGCAGCAGGAGGGCGCCGTCTTTCTGTCTTTCAAGCTCGTCCAGGGAGGAGTCTTCCAGGAGGAAGGTGAGCGGGAGTGGGGTTGGGGTGACGTGGGGTTGGGGTGACGGCGAGGCCAGAGGGGGAGGAGTCAATGGGCCAGTGACTGGCCAAGGCCGGGGGGAGCCAGTGACCCCCAGAGTGGTTGCGGATCATCTCTCAGACGATCGGGGGAGCCGAGGCGAACTTTCTGGGCCCAGGAAGCCCAGGTTCTGGGAATGGGGAGGGGGCCGGAACACCCCCGGGACGGGGTGCAGGAGGGAGAGGAGCTGCTCCAAGGTAGGCACGGCTCACGGGGGGTCCTCTGCATCGTGTTGGCACTGGGCCTGCGGGCTGCAGACTTGGGGGGACTTCCCCAGGCCCTGCACCATGAGAGCCCCGCCCATGTGCAGAGGGGATGGGGGTTGGAGGGCGGCCTGGACGCCGGCCTCGGAGGAGGGAGTGGGGGAGGGGGCAGCTGCAGTTGTACTGAATGATATTGACCCTCCAGCGGGGCGGCAGCAAGGGTAGGGACAACCGTTTTGGAGATCAAGGTTGGTATTTGATGGGATCTGGGGATGAGGGTGAGGAGTCAAGTTCAGGCAGCCGGAAGGTGTTGGGAGGCTGTGGCACTGAGTGGGCACAGAGCAGCAAAGTCGGGCAGAAGCCACAGTGTGGCCCGGGGACAGGGGCAGTGCAAACACAGAGCTGCTCTGTGGCTGCGGGTGTCTTAGAGCCCAGGAGGGCACCCGGGAGTGACAGGAGGCAGCGTGGTCCGGGTAGAGGGGGGGATGACAAAGCCACAGGCTGCTGTGGGTGCGGAGGACACAGAGCAACCTAGGCCAGGCCACTCCCTTGGTCAGTGTGTGTGGTGGGGGCAGAGGGCAGGGGTCATGGGAGGGACATGTGCAGGCAGGTGACAAAGGACACAGTGCCCAGGGCGACTCAAAGAGTACTGTGACCTAGGAGGGGGAGAGAGGCCTTGCCTGGGTCTCTGGGGCTCGCCAGGGGGCAGAGGCCCGGCTCCGATTTGTTTGGAGGTAGGGCAGGAGACTCAGAGAGCTGATGCTCTTGCAAAGTGGCTGAGGAGGGGCCAGTGGGGGCCATCTGTTGGAGGGCGGCGTGAGTGGGGGAGGGTCAGGGGAAGTGGTTTTTGTCCTGGGAGTGGATGGGAAGCCCAGAAAATGCAGGAGGGAGTGGGGCAGGTGGTGGGGAGGTGGGGCAGAAGGGGTTAAAGGTAGGGGGGCCCTGCTGTTCCTCCCCAGGCACCCCCAGTTCCTGTGAGATTATAGGCAAAGCCTAGGGTGCCCTGGGGCTGGACTGTGGGAAGGAGAAGGTTGAGCAGATGGGAAGAGGCCGCAGGTTTTGGGGATACTGGGGGGTGTCAGGGCTGCGGGAAGCCAGGGAAAGGCCAACATGGGGAGCCCCCACAGTGCCCAGCAGAGGCGAAGTAGGTGCGGATCAGGGCGCCGGGCAGCACCTCCCCCCGCCAGGGTGGAGGGCGGCTCAGCCGTGACCCCGTCCATGCAGCGGTAACTGAGGCCCTGCAGGCTCCCGGCAAGATCCCCGGCTGCAGCGGCACGAGGAACTTGCACGACAACCTGTCAGACCTGCGCGCCCAGGTGGCCGCCAACCAGAAGGGCATCCAGCTGGTGGGGGAGCTCATCGGGCAGTACGGCCTGGATGTGGTGCAGGCCTACATGGGCCACATTCAGGTGGGCCTCGGGCGCAGGGGCACGGGGCAGCTCCTGGGGGGCTGGGCGCGCCCCGGCGGCGGTAGGCAGCGTGGCTGCGGCTGCACACACTGTCCTCCAGGCCAACGCGGAGCTGGCGGTGCGGGACATGCTGCGGGCCTTCGGAAGCTCGCGGCAGGCCCGGGGCCTGCCCCTGGAGGTGTCGGCGGAGGACCACATGGACGACGGTTCGCCCATCCGACTCCGTGTACAGATCAACCTGAGTCAGGTCAGGCCGCGGTGACGGGCCCTGGCCATCCAGGGCGTGGCCGCGGGGCAGCTGCTGACCTAGGACGTGTCCCCTCCCCTCTCTCGAGCAGGGCAGCGCAGTATTTGACTTCAGCGGCACCGGGCCTGAGGTGTTCGGCAACCTCAACGCGCCGCGGGCCATCACGCTGTCCGCCCTCATCTACTGCCTGCGCTGTCTGGTGGGGCGCGACATCCCGCTCAACCAGGTGCGTGTCCTCCTGAGCGAGCCTGGGGCGGGGCCTGCGCGGGGGGCGTGTCCCCCTGAGTGAGCCTGGGGCGTGGCCAGCCCAACAACGGACTGGTCCTCGCGGTGCTGGTGGTAGGGCCACGTTTATTTCCCAACCACCCTGAGAGCTGCCCCCCGCCCCCACCCCCACCCCCAGGGCTGCCTGGCGCCAGTGCGGGTCGTGATTCCCAGAGGCTCCATCCTGGATCCGTCCCCGGAAGCAGCCGTGGTGGGTGGCAACGTGCTCACGTCCCAGCGCGTGGTGGACGTCATCCTGGGGGCCTTTGGGGCCTGCGCCGCCTCCCAGGTGTGGCGGGTGGGTGGGCACGCCTGGGCTTGTTGTTGGTGGGTCTCGGAAGCCCCTGCAGCCTGCCGCGAATGCCGCTTGCCCCTGCCAGGGCTGCATGAACAACGTGACCCTGGGCAACGCCCGCATGGGCTACTACGAGACGGTGGCAGGCGGCGCGGGCGCGGGCCCCGGCTGGCACGGGCGCAGCGGCGTGCACAGCCACATGACCAACACGCGCATCACCGACCCCGAGATCCTGGAGAGCAGGTGAGTGACATGGGCGGGGCGGGGGCGGAGCGGGAGCCCGAGTCCCCGCCGGCCGCGCTGAGTCCCTGGCCCGCGCAGGTACCCGGTCATCCTGCGCCGCTTCGAGCTGAGGCAGGGCTCTGGGGGCCGCGGGCGCTTCCGAGGCGGCGACGGCGTCATCCGCGAGCTGCTCTTCCGCGAGGAGGCGCTGCTGTCCGTGCTGACCGAGCGCCGCGCCTTCCGGCCGTACGGCCTCCACGGTGAGCGGCTGCGTCCCTGGGTCCCCGACTCCCGCCCCCCCCCCCGCTCTGGCGGGGTGCCCTCCCCTCTGCCCACCACCTCCTCTCTCCCTACCTCCCTCGCCTCTGTCGCCTCACCTGGCCTCTTCCCGCAGGGGGCGAGCCCGGCGCCCGGGGCCTAAACCTGCTGATCCGCAAGGACGGCCGGACGGTGAATCTGGGTGGGAAGACGTCGGTGCCCGTGTTCCCCGGGGTAAGGACTGACACCTGTTCCTCCTCATTCCCGTCCGCCCTCCGGCGGCCCCTTTTCCGCAGAGGGTGAGCAGAGTTGCAAAAATAAGCAGAATCTGAATTTAATTTGGCTTCCGAAGGAGAGAGGGCGCGCAGTGGGCCTCCGTGGGCCAGGCCGCCGCTGTGAATGCAGTGCCCCGGGGGGATGGGGCTGCAGCCAGAGGCAGGCCTGGGGGCGACCGTGCCGGCGCTGAGCCCGCCCCTCTGCTCCACAGGACGTGTTCTGCCTTCACACACCAGGCGGTGGGGGCTACGGGGACCCGGAGGACCCCGCCCCACCGCCGGGGTCGCCCCCGCAGCCCCCAGCCTTCCCCGAGCGCGGCAGCGTCTACGAGTACCGCAGAGCCCAGGAGGCGGTGTGAGGGAGGCCCCGCAATAAAGAGCGAGGCCACCCTGGCCCCGCGGTAGCCGGAGCCAGGCTCACGCTCAGCGTCCGTGTCCGTCTTTCGTCAACTGTCGCCTGCGAGCCTGCGTCAGGAGGGCACGGAAACTCGGAGCCGAAGTCCCACGGCCAGGTGGTCTGTGAGCCCCGCCAGGGCCGTACTGAATGTCACCTGTTCCACTTCCTGGGGGCGGGAGTCAGACTGAGGAGTCGTCCCAGCTGCAGCCGGCCCGGCGCCCCCGAGTTCTGGCACCTACCGGGCTCAGCGGGCCTCCCGCCGCTCCCCGGTACATGATGTAGTCTAGGCGCCGGCCCCGCCAGGGCTCAGCTCGGTGGCCTCCGCCCGGAGGGCCCGCCAGGTAGCGGTGGCGCCCTGTCTCCTGCTCCAGGGCCCTGAGGAAGGGTGGTGTCACCAAGGCCAGGACTCCCCGGAGTTCCGGGCGTTGCCTGACCCCCAGGTCGCCACTCACCTCCTTAACATCTCCGGGGAGCAGGCCTCCGAGTGGCGGAGGGTGGAAGTGGTCAGTATCGTGCCTGGGGCGGGCGGAAGGAGAGCAGTGTCAGCGACAGCCGCGGCCCTCGAGCCGCACCCAGGCCGGCCCCCCAGCGGGGCTCCCCCGTACCCAGGGCCCAGGGCTGATCCCGGCGCGCGCCCAGCCGGCACGGGTCCCGGAAGTGGCTGAAGAGCTGGTGCTCCTGCTCCTCGGCGTGGTCTGCGGGGAGACGCGGGTGCTTGGTGGGCGGGGTCAGGCCGCCCCGCCCCGCCCCGCAGCAGCCTGCCCTCACCTAAGGAGCAGTTGTCGAAGTTTAGGTCGCCCAGGAGCACGCTGAAGGCCACGGTCTCGCCACTCTGGCGGCTCTCGGCTTCAAACTGCTCGATCCAGTCCAGTAGGAGCGTCAGCTGTTTACAGCGCAAGGGACCGTCCTCTGCGGGGGCGGGGACGCAAGGCTCAGCAGAGCCGCGCTCCCCGCCGGTCCCGCGCCCAGACCGTCCCCGGAGCTCGCGGTGCCGGAGGCAGTGAATCAACGGTTTGGAGCGCGGAGAGGCCAGACGGCCCGCCCACGCGCTACCGATCCCGTCCTCGGGGCTCACCACTCGGCGCATGCAAGTGCGTGCAGTGCAGGAAGCCCACGACGCGGCGCCCGTCCAGGATGCCCACCTGCGCCTGCAACACCACGGACGGCCCCAGCAACCCTCGCCAGTTCGACTCCACGCCAGCCCTCTCCCAGGCCAGGAGGCGCCGCGGCGGTTGGGCGGGTACCTGTGCGGAAAGCAGTCCCTTGGAGGCCAGCGCGTCCTCGCGACGTGCGTCGGGGAAGGATCGGAAGGTGGCGCGCAGCAGGGGGTAGCGCGAGGCCAGCAGCAGCCCGCTGCCGAGCAGCTTGAGGTAGGGCCCGGGCTGCAGGCCATACGAGCCCACGTCGTACAGCACCGGGCCCAGACTGGGCGCCAGGCGGCTCACGAGGCGGTGGGCCGCGCGCAGGTCGAACACCTCCTGCAGGCACACGAATTCCAGACCTGCGGGGACCTCAGCTGTCAGCACCCCGCAGGGCGCCCCCGGCCCCGGCGGACTGCAGCCCGTGGCCCCATAGCGCGACGGCCGCAGGCCGGCGAGCAGCGCGGCGCCCACAGCCTCGGCCCGCCGCTGGCTGTGCTCCAGGTGGCTGAAGCGCGCCAGCCCGTCGGGGAGCAGGCACAGGTTGGCGCTGAGGAAGCCGAAGCAGCGCGCGGGCTCAGCCGGGGGGCGCCAGGGCGCGGGGGGCGCCCAGCACTGCGGCGGGGGCTGGTAGCAGAAGGGGCGGCGCCAGGTCTGCAGGAGGAGCCAGAGCGGCAGGCCGGGCAGCGCCAGGGGCAGGCCGACCAGCAGCAGCAGCAGCAGCGCGGCCCCGGCGCCCGCCGTCGCTTTCAGCCGCCGCAGGCCGCTCGGGCGCGCAGCCGGCGCGCAGCGGCCCAGCAGCTGGTCCAGGGCCCAGTAAGCCGGGAAGAGCAGGGCTCGAGCCAGGCGGTGGAGGGCGTGCAGCCCAGGGTGCGGGAAGGGAGAGGGCCGTAGGGCGCCGGACGCCGGGGGCCAGTCCGGAGGGGACTGCATGGCGTGCGGGGCTCCTCCTCCTCGGGGCGCCCCGGTCGCTTCCCGCGTGAGAATCGATTCGTCGCTGCGTCCCTGGAAGCTGCGGGGGAGTCACAGGGTCGAGGCTAGGTGGCGCAACCTGTGCGCGGAGTGGCGTAGGGGCCGTGCCCCGAGATCGTGGGCGCGCGCCCGGGACGCCGCGCTCTCCTCACCCGCGCGGAGTCTCGGCGGCCGTTGGAGGGAACAAAAAGGAAAGCGAAAGGGACCCTGGCTTCGCGGCCCCGCCCCAGATCCTCCTCGCCCCGCTCTGCCCCGCCCTCCCCCGTGCGCCACCGGGGGAGCCCCCAGACCTGCCCGACGGGAGCGGGCCTACGGCAAATGGAGGGCGACCCTCTTTGGTGGAGGCAGGCGCAGCGCTGGCGGAGGGAGTGCGGTGCGTGCTGCGTCCCGCTCCCCCCGCCTGTCCCGCAAGTCCGCGCGGAACTGCCCGGCCTCCCACCGTCCGCGATTGAGGGGTCTACCCCACCCCCACCCGCCTCCCGGGGTCGAAGTGTCCCTGGAGCTGAGTTCAAAGACACCCCCAGAGGAGGAATGGACTCCGAACGCCCTAAGCTGCCACCTCCTGAGAGCCCCGCAGAGCTGCCCAAGAGGCCTGTCCCCCGTGGTGACGGACGGCTCCGTGACCCCACCCCGAGGAGCTTCCAGTCAGGGGGGATGAAAGCCCGTTGGTGCGGATTGGCTCCGCCGCTCCCTGGGGGCCCGTGAGCCACGTGGCACCCAACTCCCCATTGGGGGCGAGGGTGCCCTCTGGCACCTGCCTCGTTGGTTCCCAGGTGCTGCCCCGCGCTCGCTCAGGTGCTTCCCGGGCCCTACCTGGGCCCACATCTTAACGATCTGAGCTGTCAACCACACCCCACAGCTCTCCTGGATGGCTCTTCAATTGCCCCGGGAGTTTGGGTCCGGGCAGCCATTCAGGAGCACTGGCAGGGAGGAGGAGGGGCTTCTGCCGCCCCGACCCCCAATTCTCCTGGAGTCCCTGAGTCCCCTTAGAAACCGGGATCCGGTGCTGGGTGGGTTCACGCTCCTGGTGTGTGGCTGCTAGGCCTTGTCAGCAGACGGAGCTCGGAGATTTCTATCGATAGATCTCACACTTCTCTCTAGGTAGAGTCCTTCCCTGCCTCTCCCCGGGGGTCTGGCTGGATCCTCTGAAGTAGCAGGCAGGGGAGTGGAGAGAGCAGGGAGCTCCCGGGCCAGAAGGCTCCAGCACACCTCACAGCCCTCTCCTGCCCTGCCTTCCTTGCTGGTTGCTGACATGACGCCTCTGTGCCCTCGGAGCGCTCTGGCTGGCAGCACCCGTGTGCTGGGGGCCCCACTCCCACCGCAGCCCACCCTCTGCCTCCTGTCGCAGCTCCAGCCTCCTTCCCTTCTGCGGGCGGTCCTGTCCTCTACCCCTAGGGGCCACAGGCCACTCTGTGGGCTTCACCCCGCTGCCCGTCTCTCAGGCATGCCCCGGCAGGGACCCCCCAGTCTTCGGTTTCCTGCACTACCCACGGGCCCCTCCTGCTCATCTGCAGGTGGCCCCTGGCGAGTCCAATCCCACAGCCCCGCCGTCTCCTGCTCTGTTTTGCTCCCCCCCCCCACCCCGGGAGCTGGTGGGTTCTGCCCCATCCAGCTCAGAGGCTCAGAACCCTGTGGAGGCTTAGCGCTAGGCTCCCTGGGCAGCCCCTTGTTAGGGTTTGGGTGAGGCTACTTTCTCGGGGGTTCTGGCTCCCTTCTGTCCTCTTGCCCTCAGTGAGGGTCCAGGAGCCCACCCTCTTCCCAGCCTAGAACAGGGGGAAGGGTTCCCACATCCACGTCCTTGTTTCCTGCCTTCCACTCTGCACCCAGGCTTTTAGCTCCCTGAAGGGGTGCGGGAGAAGGGGCTGGTGGGCCACTCAGTGGAGGCAGGTCAGGCCGGGGCTGAGCAGCTCGTGTCTGCGGGAAGCTTTAATGGCCCGGCTCCAGGGGGCGGGCAGAGCGAGCCCAGCCGGCTGGCATCACCAGATGAACATCGGCTTGCCGTCGTCGTGCGCCAGCTGGCTGAGGCAGGAGAGCAGCAGCAGCGCGTCGGTCAGCATGCTGGGGTGCACCGTCTCCACCAGCACGCGCTGCAGGAAGTCCACGGTGTAGGAGCCGCCCTCGGACGAGGCCAGCTCCGGCCGCTCCCGGAGGATGCCGTAGGCGTTCACCAGCTGCTCCGTCAGCGCCGGGTGCACCCGCCCGTTGTAGCCCAGGCTCTGCAGCCGGTTCATGATGCTCACGTAGCGCTGGGTGAGCGTCTGGCACAGCTCCTCGTCCAGCTTGTGGTCGCTGGGCTTCAGGGAGGCCTGAGGGGAGAGCAGCGTCAGCCGCCCGCTCCCGCCGGCGCAGAGGCGGGAGGGGCGCACTGGCGCAGGGGTGTGGCCGTGGGAAGGTGTCCTGGAGGTCGTGGGGGAGAGGTCTGGGGACTGGTGGCCACCGGGTGGGTCTCCGCCCACTTCTTCACTGCCTGCACCCTGCAGCATCTCACCAGGAAATCAGCCCCTTCTCTCCACTTCTGCCATTGCCTCTGGGGCACGTGACGTGGACATTCAACTCGGGCCCCTGCTCAGAAGGGGCCACACTCTGCTTAATGCCCTGCTGTAGCCATCTTGAAGTTCTTTATAGTTTTTGACCAAACAGCCCTGTATTTTCATTTGCACCGAGTCCTGCACATTAGGTAGCTGTCGCAGGGGCAGCCGCCCCCTGGCCCGCAGAATGACAGGTGTGAAGGAGGTGGGGGCTCTCCTTGCCCGAGGCCCTCCTACTCGTCCCCCCTCTCGGAGCCAGGGCTGGCCTGCAAGGTCCCCGTTCTGGCCTGCTCACTGCGCTCCCTGGATGCCATCAGCTGGCTCCCAGCTGCCGGAACAAGCTGCCGAGGCGTCGCCCTCTCCGGGCAGGTCCCGTCCTCTCCTCCCCAGGCGGTCTCGTGACTAGAGCACCAGACTCCCAGCTGCGCTCAGCCACAGCGACACCTGGCCTCTGGCAGATGCGCCCAGAGCCCTGTGCTCACACCTCGGCCGCCCAGTCGGCAGAGCGAGCCTGTCTCCCTGGCTCTAGGCCCCTCTTGGTCCCTAAGCCTTGGCCCTCCATCCACCTGCTCCTGTGCCCTCTCAGGCAGATTGCAGGACGTCAGCCGCCGCTTGTGGGGGACAAGTGAAGCCACAGCCGCTCGTGCTGGATGGCGCAGAGCACAGGGAGTGGGCAGCCTTAAGCCCCGGCCCCTGAGGACATCAGGACCCATCCTACGCTCACTCTGGAGCGGTGGCTGAGCTCCCGCCATGTGCCACATGTGGTGCGCGAGCTTCAGACAGGAACAAAAGTGGGCGGCGGGCCCCCCGCGCCCACCCTGCCAGGGTACTGGACAGGGAAGAGCAGTGTGGGCACACTGAGGGGCAAGGCCAGGGCTACCTCGAGGAGGTGACCTCTTGAGAGTGGAGCACAGGCGAGGGGAGTGGGGGGGGCGAGCAGGACAAGCACCCACGGAAGTGAGGGAGCAGCGGGCACGAGCCCCTGCTGCTCCCCCCACCGCCAGGCACTGAGAAGCAGGCAGAGGCCTCTGTCCTAACGGGTCAGAGATTCCTGGTCCATTGGCTTTACGGTTCTAAAAGGCCATGCTGACCAGAGAAGGGGATGGACAGAAGCTAACAAGAGAGGGGGAGGGCTCTGTCCCGCAAATAATCCTCAGCCCTCCCCTGTGCGGGGCACCGGACCCGGTGACGGGATTCAAGCGTGAGCAAAGCCCCTGAGTTTCCAGTGATGACAGTGCCAAGGAGAGGGACTCTACCGTGAGTGCTGCTGTGGGGGGGACTCTACCGTGAGTGCTGTCGTGGGGCGGACTCTGGAAGGGAGAACGTGCTGGGTTGAGATCTGAGGGACAGGGACCCCAGGAGGAAAGAAACTTGCAGGACAAGGAACAGATGCATGGCGTGGAAGGTACCAGGAGGCAGAGCACAGAGCAAGGAGAGGGGCCCACAGGAGAGCGGGGCTCAGTGGCTGCTTCCGTCCCCACACAGGCTCTGAGCCCCCGCTGCTGTGACCCGGAGGAAAGCAGGCCACCCGACAGCTGTTTGGGAAAGCAAAGAAACTGCGTCTCGGGGGTGCTGGGCACAGTATCTGGGCTGGAGTCCAGCACCGCGGGTTCCCCAGGACACATCGGGGGGCTCTCACGTTGAGCAGAATTGTGTTCCAAAGGAATAGAGGAGGGATGATGTAGCTGGCCAGGGTGAGGCCAGAGTAGAGATAGGTGGGAAGGGGACAGCAAGGCCGTCTCAGTGCCCAGCTCCCACCCTCAAACTCTCCTGCCTCTCATGGCATGTGTCACCCCCTGGACTTGTAGCATACATATTTAGGGGTTTTCTTCTTTACTGACGGCCTCCCCAGGAGTGGGTGAGCTCCCCGCGCACAGAGACTGTTTGATATAAACTTGGCGCGCACTGACTGTCCCACGACAGGAGTGGGGAGGTGGAGGGGAGGGTAGCTGTGGACGGCAGTCTGGCTGGGCCTCGGGGAATGCAGATGCGGATGGATACATGGGAAGCCTCTTTAGAGGGAGACTCAGCAAAGGACCTGGTGTCGGACCAGATGCGGAGAGAGAACAGGTGTTACCAAATAAGCACACACCTGCGAGGAGCAGCACCTGTCTTTCCATTCTGGGAACGACACTGGCCACGTGTTCAGAGATGAGGGAAGCGGCCGCAAATGTGACAGGGCTCGGCTAGGTGTGGCTCAGCGCTTGTTTTCAGAACAAAGGGCAAGTGCGTGAGAAATCAACGCGTCAGAGGCGGCCGAATGCCCCTCAGAGGGTGGAGACTGGAGCATGCATCCTGACTCTTGGGTTAGAGAGAAAACCCAAAGCCGTCTGTGAAATCCTTAGACCTGAGCAGCCCCCTCCCGCGGGTGGGAGGCCGCCGGGCGGGTCCACCTGCTGCCGCACTAGTGAAATACAGAGCGAACTGCCTCGCTCCACACGTATTTCCAAACACAAGCCGTGTAAAATAAAATGACATAAGTGCTCAGCCCAAGAAGGAGAAATAAAGCAAATTTAAAGGAAGCAGGAGGAAGGAAACAGTAAAGAGCTGAACCGAAGAAACAGAACCGTAAGGATCAACAGCGGATCCGCAAGAAGAACCCCGCGAGCGCGCCGAAGCCCCGCCCTCCCCCGCGGAGGGAACTCCCGGAGGCGGTCCCGCGTCCCGCGACAGCAGCAAGGCCTGACGTCCCCGAGCCGGGCCAATGGGGTGAGACCAGGACTGGGAGCCCCGCCCTCTGGGCGGAGTCCGGGACCCAGGGCCCAGACTGGCGCCAGGGGGTGGGCGGTGGCCGGTCTCTCCGGGCGGAGGGACGCGTGGCTTCCCGATGCCCCTGCTTTCCGTCACAGCAGCTTGGCGTGTTCTCTAAGTAGCGGAGCTGCGGAAGTCGTAAATAGCTTCCAACGGCCTCTCCAGGCACTAAAAACACCAGAGTGTGGCGCCTGCGGGGCTCAGCTGGTTCAGCATGGGATTTTGGCTCAGGTCAGAATCTCACGGTTAGCGGGTTCGAGCCGTGCGTTGGGCTCTGCTGACAGCTCAGAGGCTGGAGCCTGCTTCAGACTCTGTCTCCCTCCCTCTCTCTCTCTCTCTCTGCCCCTCCTCCACCCGCGCTCTGTCTCTCTCTCCCTCTCTTTCAAAAAACAAAACTAAACCACCAGGACGCAGTGAGGTTTATGAACAGGGTAACTTCTCACGTGTCCTGAAATGTTAAAAGGGGGGGAGAGAAGTGTGATCTTTTCAATGAAAGAAAATACATTCTAAAAAAAATCAGTATTTGTGCATGAATAAGAAGCCCCCCATAGGTCTCAATAAATGAGGAAGAGGACAAACGTAACCTGATGTGGCAGATGCTGAAGCTGGCTCATCGGCTTCCGTTCTAGAGCGTCTAGTGGTTTTTTGAAGCCGGAAGCCTTTTCCAGACCCCCCTGTGGCTTAGGGACCCCTGACCTGGGCTTCTGCCGAGCAGGGCACGTGAGTGGGACTTCCAGGCGGGGGTGGCGGCCGAGAGGCAGTGGTGCCGCCGGGGAGCGGGTGCAGAACCAACTTGCGGTCCTGTTTTGTGTCCTCGCCTAAACCTAAGAAACCTCTTTCTGTTTACATCAGCTAGTGGCGATTCTATTATCTGCAACCAAGAACTGGGGCTGAAGGAGATCTGGCGAAAAGCCTGGGACACGCACCACACGTAGTGGGCAGACTGAAGTTTGTAGTCAAGTCAGGAACAGGACGAGGTCGCTGTATTATCTGCTTCTGTTAAACACTCTACTGTACGGCCGTCTGCACAGAAAAGCCAAGATGATATACAGGCTGTTAGAAGCAGAACAAGAGCTTGGCATGGTAGCTGGAAACAAACCATTAAGCAAAAACCAAAACCGTTGTCAGCAGGCCAGCGGGTGGGGCTCCAGAAAGCACTAAGGGGGCCTAGGACCCAGCCGGACGCAGCTGCGAGGCGCCCCTCCGTGAGACTCACCCCGGTGCGGCTGGGCGCAGGGCTGGCGTGACTGGGAGCTGAGAGCAAGGTGCTCCGAGCACCCCACCCCGACCCAAAGCAGGTCTGCAGCTGGGGAGAAGAGGTGACGGGTCTGGGCACTGGGACAGCTTTTAGTTGAGCTTAGAAGATGGCCCGGGTGGCCGTGAACTTATAAAGAAGATGGCCGGATTCGTTGACAGCAGTGCACAAGTCCTCTCTCGGCAGTGAGACTGTCGAAGCCTTTCAGCTGTCAGGCTCCACGGCATTTGTGAGGCAGAGGAGCCGGCTTCGGGCCCCGGCTGTGACCAGGGTCAGTGGGGCTGGAGAGAATTTAGGGACTCTAGCAATGATCAACTCTGGAGTTCAATGTGCAGAAAAACAAGATGTTTTGAGGAAAGGGAATCAAAGTCCGGGCAAAGTGGAATTGGATGCTTATGGGAACCAACAACCGGGCCAGCCCGGCGGGCAGGACGGGCGGCCTTGAGAGCATCTTTATGCTCCTCAGGTGGCACCAGACATGGCCAACCTACAGCGGGCTCTACAGAGGGCCAGCCATGGGCGTTTGGCCCCGAAGACAACGTCTGTGCAGGTGGGTTCGGCGGGCACTTCTTGGGAGGTTGGGCGGAAGGGTATGACCGTGGCAGCACTGGTCATTGTTGAGAGAAGGTGAATGGGGGGCCAGCGCTTCTGGGATTGGGGACGCAATGAGCGTTCGGTGCCAGCCACAGCCCCCTCCCCCACAGGCACTGGCCAAGGGGGCGCCAAGCTCCTTGACTTCCTCAGATGCCAGGGAAAAAGTGCTTTCGGTACATGCCGCCCTCATCTCCCTGCCTCTCCTCTAAGAGTTGCCGTCTGGTGCTTTGACTGTGGGGTCCCCCTGGGCAGAAGCCCTGGCTCCCGATAAGCGGCGTGGGGCCGGAGAGGGGACAGAGAGGGGACGGAGGCAGGGCCGGGCAGCTCCCCCGTTGCTGTCTACCACTCTAGGTTTAAGGGAGACACGAAAAGTACAAACAAGGGAGAGGTAGATAATTCTGACCACGTTAAAATTAAAAACTGAACCAAAGGACCCACTGATCGAAGGAAAAGGCGACCTCAAACCTGGACACGGATGAGCCCGCGGTAACCCGGTCGTTCCTGCTGGGGAGACAGCAGGTCTGTGATCTACAGCTACGGACGCCGGAGGGAAAGCCGCCGGGAGCAGAGGCCTGGTGCCCAAGGGGCCAAAATAGTGCCCCTCTCCCACCCTAGGCGTGCGGTCCGAGCCAGAGCCGGCGGTGGATGGGGGAGGGCCACAGGCTCTCCTTCTGGACACCGTCTCCGGGCACCGGCCAAGCCCAGCCCGCACCCCCTGACCGCCCCCCTCCCACTGCCGTGGAGAGCTCCCCGCACCTGCTGCAAGGTCAGGGCACGCAGGACAGGACGTTTGAGAAGCCCTGTCTGCCGTGTCCCTCAGGGGAAGCAGGCTCTGTGGATGGCGTGCCAAGAATGTACTGAGATGAGCCTGGGTCTGAGGTCCCTGAGGACCCTGGAGGGCACGAGTAGGGGGGAGGCATCACTCTGTTAGTCGGGGGAGGGCCCCTGGGAGTGAGGGCTGGCCATCTGGAAGCCATTGCAATGGCAAAGCGGGGGTCAGGGGGGAGTGCAGACCGCGCCATGCTCGGCCCCTACACTGTCCTGTCTCTGGGGACGCCACAGACGGCGTGGACACCTTTTGGCCACTGCATGCCAACCCACCAGAGTCCGAGGGCGCCCTGGGGCAGAGGAAGCATGGTGTTTAGCCCAGTGCCCCCTGCCCCCCACCGGGCAGCTCCTCCAAGGCCAGCACCTCCGCACCCCCGCTGGGTGACAGGGGCAGGGCCTCTGGTGGTGAGTGGGAAAGGACACCAGGCACCTGGATGATCTTCTCTGGGATGTTGGAGACGGTGAAGCCGTAGAGGCGCACGCGCTCGGGGAAGACGCTGGACAGGATCCTGCGGTCCAGTTGGAAGGCGACCTCCCCCACCAGCCTCTCCCAGGCCAGCTGCCTCGACTCTGAGGACGACAGGGGGGGGGGGCGTGGTCAGCGGCCCCGGAGCGGCCAGCAGGGGCGGGCCCGCAGGATTCGCGTTGAACTCGCACCACTGACCTCCGGGGCCGTCAGAGAACTTGTTGCTCTTTCGGTGGGCCAGCTTCCGCTCCAAGTCTACGATGCTTTTCCGAGGTGTGTCTATGCCGCGTGGGCCCCGGGGGTCGCTCACTGAAGCCGGGGAGGACACGGTTCGGGGCGGGGAGTGGGGGTTTCGTGGAGGGGAGTGGGTGGTGGGCGAGGGCTGGGTGGGGGAGTGCTGCGTCCGGATGGGGGATGGGGGTGGGCCCTGGGTAACGTGGGTGGTGCTGGGGGGGGTGTAGTCTTTGGTAGCTTGGGGGACGGGGGACGGGGCAGGGCCCAGCCCTGCGTCCGTGGGGGCGGCCGTCGGGGTGACAGGGGCAGATGCAGGAACTGCTTGTCCTTGGGGGGCACTGGGCTGGGTCTCGGCGTCTGAGGTGCTGTAGGAGAAGGCTGTCACGGGGCCGGATGGGCCTGTGGTCCCGACAGGGGTGGAGCTGTGCATGGGCGCGCCCACAAATGTCACTCTGAGGGCCTCCAGATCCTGGGGCGGCTGCGGCTGCGGGTGCTCAGGGGACATTGGGACTAGTTGTGGGGCAGAGAGGAGAGAAGGAGGGTCAGCTCAAGGCAGGACCAAGGACCAGCCTGGTGGGGGCTGGGGGTGCCCTGCTGTCCCTCCCCCTGTACCAGGTACCTTTGGTGGCGCCAGCAGGCCCTGCCCCAGCAGAGGGATGGAGTCCAGAGGGGTATCCTCCGAACGGCTCTGTCGGCTGCACCCTGGGGACCTCTGACAGCACCAGATTGCTCATGGGGTTGGCCAGAAGGTTCTGAGAAACACCTAGAGGGGCAGCTGTGGAGGTGGGCAGGGCGCTGCTCAGGGAGACGGCGACTGTGCCTGTCACAGGGGCCATCAGGGTGCTGCCTGGAGTCAGGGGGCCGGTGGAGGGCTGACCCATGGAACTGCCCAGTGTGCCTCCTGGGGGTGCCACCCGGAGGCCGGCCAGGGCGCTGCTCGGGGTCAGGGGGCCGGTGGAGGGCTGGCCCATGGAACTGCCCAGTGTGCCTCCTGGGGGTGCCACCCGGAGGCCGGCCAGGGCGCTGCCCCAGGGGCTGGTCAGGATGCTGGTGAGCGGGTTGCTGGGTGGCATGGGCCCTGGCGGAGGCAGCAGGGCGCTGAGGGGGCCGGCTGCGGGGCCGGGCTCCGAGCTGTTTAGCATGTTGGCCAGGGCCATAATCCCCACTTCTTCCAGGACAGGCTCGCTTGCTGCTGCCGGGGACGGGGGCAGGTAGACACCTGGGGGACACAGAGAAAGCACTGAGACCCCGGCAGGCCCACTGGGGGAGGGCCCGGGTGCCTGCCTGCCTCTGACGACGCGGCAGACCCCATTGGGGGGTCTGGCTCTGCCTCTCCAGCCTCTGAGGCAGCCTAGCTCCCCAGGGTCACTTCTCTGCACACCTGACCCCTCCCCAAGTCACGGGGACCGTCCACAGCTGCCCGGCCCTCCGTGTGCCCACTGCACTGAGCTACTGACCCCTCACTGAGGAGGGTCCCCTGGTGGTCGTGCCCCAGGTTGCCAAGTGGACCCATCCATTTCCTGGTGGGGGCAGTGGGCCTGGGCCTCCTGACCACTGTCCTTGTGGGGACAGCCGAGCTTTGCCAGTTGGGGGCCCTCAGGGACGGACCAGCCACCATCGGTGCCACTGAGGCTCTATGCCTGCTGCAGCTCTGGCAGTGTCTCCGGGGACAGGGAATGCAGGTGCAAGAGGGCGGGCTGGCCCAGACATGCCGGTTCACACTCCCGGGTCCCTGTGTGGGGCGCAAGAGCCCACTTCCCTTGGGTTCCTGAGGAGGGTGCCCTTGAATGACCACTGCTTGGGGGGAGAAGACCTGGGGGCATGGAAGCCGGGGGTGGGGGGGGTGCAGCGCGAGGACTGCCACAGACCAAGGCCGCGCGGTCACCACAGAGAGAGTGGGGAAACCTCGGGAAAGTCTGAAGAGACATTAGGAACTGCCGGGCCGCCATCCGCTGTGAGGCGTGAGGGAAGGGTCCGCGTGGGCTCGAAGACTTCCTCCACGACTCTTCTCGATCCGGGGCCGGTGGCGAACGCGGCCAGCTTCGCGTCCCGGGGCTCCCGGGGCCGGTCCCCTCGCCGGCTGTGGCCCCGCGCAGCCACAGGCGGCACCAGGCAGATGCTGTGGCTCTGGACCGATGAAACGATTCACAGAGGCTGATATTTGAATTTCGGGTCCTTCCCGCAGGTCCAGAAATAGTAGTCCTTTGATTTTCTTTCAATCACTTAAAACTGTAAACTCTCTTCCTCGCTCCTGGGCCTCCTCTGTGGCCCGTGTCCTTCCGTCCACCTTGTCGTCCAGTTGGGCCCCTGTGTGGCCCTCCAGGGGCCCCCTGGTCTGAGGACGACACTCGGTGGCCGCCGCGGTTCCCAGCTCGGGCACATGCCACCGTGTGGAGCCGCCTCAAGTCGCTGGACATCCACTCGACTCCAGTTTTCCCAAAGACAGCTAATTCTACTACATACATTTTTTAAAATTAAGTTTCCAACTTATTTTCTTCTAAAATATTTTAAATGGTTTATTTTTGAGAGAGAGAGAGAGAGAGAGGCAGCATGAACAGGGGAGGGTCAGAGAGAGAGGGAGACACAGAATCTGAAGACAGGCTCCAGGCTCTGAGTTAGCTGTCAGCACAGAGCCTGACTCGGGGCTTGAACCCAGGAATTGCGAGATCATGACCCGAGCCGAAGCCGGACGCTCCACCGACTGAGCCCCCCAGGCGCCCCTTAAGTTTTCAATTTCCATTCCTGTCAGTTAACACGCAGCGTAATATGAGATCCTAGAGAACAACACAGAACCGTCCGTC